>JAWQFJ010010968.1:32500-40000 GCA_034096865.1 Theodoxus fluviatilis
ACCATCCACATATGTCGCCTGCAGTGAAGGTTCACGCCTCACCAGCCAGACGCCTGATTCTACAGCAGCAACGATTCCATCAACAACAGCTCTGTAGCAGTTCAACAGCCAGCCAGCAGCCAGACACAGCAAAGCGGGGGCGACATGGTCGGCACAAGAACGACGCGGCACGAGAAGGACGCGGAGCTGCAGGTCTGCAAGGAGGCAGGCCAAGCGTGAACGAGCCGCACGGACGTTACGGAAATAACGGACTGTTCTACGTCTCGATCAGTTTCCTCGTTCGTTAGCGTGAAACTTGCAAGATTGGCGGCCAGTTTTGACTCCTACCATGATATACATAGACGCATACGTTTCTCTCTCACTTTTTTCTAATGGGCCGGTGGGCTACACCATTTTTTTCGTTCGTTTGTTCGTTCTCTCTCTCTCTCTCTCTCTCTCTCTCTCTCTCTCTCTCTCTCTCTCTCTCTCTCTCTCTCTCTCTCGCTCTCTCTCTTACTCGCTGTGTGTGTGTGTGTGTAAATGTGTGTGCGCGTGTATGTTTGTGTGTGTGTGTGTGTACGTGCGTGTGTGTGTGTGTGTGCGCGCGCTCGTGTATGCATGCGTGTGAGTGCGTGTATGTGTGTGTTCATGTGTGTTCATGTGTGTGTGTGTGTGTGTGTGTGTGTGTGTGTGTGTGTGTGTGTGTGTGTGTGTGTGTGTGTGAAGAGGCGGGGTAACGGGGTCGGACTAACTTTACTACTGGTGACAACAAGACCGACGTTATGTATTCTTCCTAAAAAATATATGTCCCCATTTAGCGTGAGCTCCCTGGTTGGAGTCGTCGTGCCTGGCTAACGCTCGGGAGGTACATCAATCAAACGGCCCTTTTCAGGGTCAAAAGATTTCAGAAAGAATACATAACGTCGGAATCAGTGTCGCGACTCACCTTCCGTACATGGAGAGACCAGCCAGACACAATGTCGCGGCCAGAGTGTAAATACGTTTGGAATACAAATGATAAAACAATGATGAGTGAATGATCGGCCTGTGGATGACTGAATGACGTGTGATAAGCCTACATTTCTGCGCAAGAGCGAAAAATGTACAGGGCGTTGTTTGTGCATGGAAGTTCACTGCTTGGTGTGCATCACGTACATGCAGCGTTCTCAAGTTGTGATTTCGTTCATTCATCAAGGAGCTGTCGTTATGGCATTATATGAATGATTTTCAAGCATATCGTGCATTTGTGCAGTTGAAATTCAGGCGAGGCAATGTTTGTCAAATGGACAAAGACAGTTTACTGAACATACGTGCCGAGTTTGCAATCGCATTTGCGACAAGTTGCTGTGGACAGTGTTAGCCGTTTGGCCGGTGGCCGATTTTCTGGTTTCCCGTGTCGTCTCAGCGTTTTGGTCTTGGAATCCATTGGGGGAAGAAACCCTTCCTTTCAAGCTAGATGTTTTAATGTCGTGTTTTGTGTTCTGTTTCATATCTAGGAAATTCGCGCATCCTCTCTGTAAATTCGAAAGTTGAATCATTCTGCACGTTTACTCTTGTTTTCTTCTCAGTTCCTTTTCGAACTCCATTGCTTCATACAATCATTTTTAGTTTGAATTGTTGAATTGCTATTTGGGCATCTTTCCTGATGAGGATAGTAATTTGTCATTTGTTGCTCCCTATCCGGCACTGCAGGGCTAGGAAGGGGTTGCTGCACATCCGGAGAGGGGAGGGGAGGGGAGGGGAAAGGAAAGGAGAGGGGAGGGGAGGGGAGGGGAAAGGAAAGGAGAGGGGAAAGGGGAGGAAAGGAGAGGGGAGGGGAGGGGAAAGGGGAGGGGAGAGGGGAGGGGAGAGGAGAGGTGAGAGGGCATTCTGAACACAGAGATGTAATACTATCTCTGACACAGGTTGGTCACGTGACTTCGAATCCACATTCCAATGATTCTACCAATCAAAATTCAACATGATCAGAAGACCATTGAGAGTAAAAAGAGGCGATTCTATTTCACTCCAATTATTTATCCCGATAGATAAACACAAATTTGGTGTTCTAATAAAACTAATCTATGAGATTTTCAGGAAATCATTTGAGAACTACTTTTAGCGCGAACGTGTCTATAAGGTTGTAAACTGCCTTGCGCACGTGCGATTGTGTATATACAGTAGTCGCCGCTTATTAAAAACACATTGGGACCGAACAAAAGTGTTTTTAATAAGCGGCGTTTTTATTAACCGGCACTTCCCGCTTCACCAAGCCGTTGCGTTTCTTCCACCTGTTAAACCACCCATTTGTAGCTTTGAATTCGGAGCGACCAAGCTGGGAAGCAATCTGTTCCGCCTTCTGACACAGGATTGGGCCGTTTACAGGTGTGTTGCGCGCTTGGATAGAGTCGAACCACCGCTTTAAGCCATCTTCTGTCTCTTTATCCTTCCCGCAGCGCCGACGCTTCCTTTGGCCTTGACTGGAGCCCTCTGCGATATCAGCCCTAAGTTCATCTTCTTTTTTCAGTGTCTGGCACAGAAATGATGCCGACACACCCAAAATGTCAGCACCCTCCCTCAAACTTTTAGAATTTAGCTCTCGGTAGCGATCAAGCAAGTCCACTTTGTCTTTGGGTGTCATTTCTGTTCTTTTTCTTTTCTTTGGAGCTGAAGTTAAAGCCATTTTCTGATTCACTGCTTATCCAGCGAGACTAGACAGTGTTGAATTGACATCTGACGGTTTGCTGACAAGGTACGTGTAATCACTGTTCACACAAACGCTGAAGCGTCTTTAGTTGTCATCTAACGGTTTGCTGACAAGAATTCACAACCAGAGATCGACTCTGACCCTCCGAACTCGCTCAATGAAGTATAAATATTGCTGTTGTATTCAAAGTCCTTATAATTAGTAGAGTTCACAATATTACACTCTTGTGATTCGAATTTTACCGCACACAAGTTTTACATTCATGAGAAATCGATGTTTAGAAAATGAACTGACCGAAAAATGGCTGCCAGTATGGAGTGTATCACAACAAGCGGAGGAATACACTCAGGATGTGATATGGCATTCAACGTGGCTGTTCAGAACGGTGGTATGCATGTTATGGAAGAATTTAGGCTATCACGTGACCAACCTGTTGCTGAGACTATATTCACTAGTCTCAGCGACGCTGAATGGTGAGAGGGGAGAGGGGAGGGGAGAGGGGAGGTGAGAGGGGGGAGGGGAGAGGGGAGGGGAGAGGGGAGGGGAAAGGAAAGGGGAGGGGAAAGGAAAAGGGAGGGGGAGAGGAGGTGAAGGGGAGGGGGAGGGGGAGGAGAAGGAGTGGGGGAAGGGGGGGGGGGAGGAGAGGAGAGGGGAAGGGAAAAGGGGTAGCGAAGGGGAAGGGGAGGGGACGCTGGAGCCACTGAAACCGCATTCAGCGTGGCTGAGACTAGTGAATATAGTCTCAGCAACAGGTTGGTCACGTGATAGCCTAAATTCTTCCATAACATGCATACCACCGTTCTGAACAGCCACGCTGAATGCCATATCACATCGTGAGTGTATTCCTCCGCTTGTTGTGATACACTCCATACTGGCAGCCATTTGTCCGTCAGTTCATTTTCTAAACATCGATTTCCCATGAATGTAAAACTTGTATGCGGTAAAATTCGAATCACAAGAGTGTAATATTGTGAACTCTACTAATTATAAGGACTTTGAATACAACAGCAATATTTATACTTCATTGAGCGAGTTCGGAGGGTCAGAGTCGATCTCTGGTTGTGAATTCTTGTCAGCAAACCGTTAGATGACAACTAAAGACGCTTCAGCGTTTGTGTGAACAGTGATTACACGTACCTTGTCAGCAAATCGTCAGATGTCAATTCAACACTGTCTAGTCTCGCTGGATAAGCAGTGAATCAGAAAATGGCTTTAACTTCAGCTCCAAAGAAAAGAAAAAGAACAGAAATGACACCCAAAGACAAAGTGGACTTGCTTGATCGCTACCGAGAGCTAAATTCTAAAAGTTTGAGGGAGGGTGCTGACATTTTGGGTGTGTCGGCATCATTTCTGTGCCAGACACTGAAAAAAGAAGATGAACTTAGGGCTGATATCGCAGAGGGCTCCAGTCAAGGCCAAAGGAAGCGTCGGCGCTGCGGGAAGGATAAAGAGACAGAAGATGGCTTAAAGCGGTGGTTCGACTCTATCCAAGCACGCAACACACCTGTAAACGGCCCAATCCTGTGTCAGAAGGCGGAACAGATTGCTTCCCAGCTTGGTCGCTCCGAATTCAAAGCTACAAATGGGTGGTTTAACAGGTGGAAGAAACGCAACGGCTTGGTGAAGCGGGAAGTGCCGGTTAATATAAACGCCGCTTATTAAAAACACTTTTGTTCGGTCCCAATGTGTTTTTAATAAGCGGCGACTACTGTATATACACAATCGCACGTGCTCAAGGCAGCTTGCAACCTTATAGACACGTTCGCGCTAAAAGTAGTTCTCAAATGATTTCCTGAAAATCTCATAGATTAGTTTTATTAGAACACCAAATTTGTGTTTATCTATCGGGATAAATAATTGGAGTGAAATAGAATCGCCTCTTTTTACTCTCAATGGTCTTCTGATCATGTTGAATTTTGATTGGTAGAATCATTGGAATGTGGATTCGAAGTCACGTGACCAACCTGTGTCAGAGATAGTATCTCTGTGTTCAGAATGCTGAAACCGTTCTTCTCGAAGACAGGTAGCGTCTGCTTTTCTGTCAAGTTGTTGTGGTTCATCTGTCTGAATCGAGTAAAATCTCAAAGTTGCTGGTGTGATCGATCCTCTTTCGTTGCAAACCCTGCTGTCTGTCAATCTGTCCGAAGTATCAGACAGATTCAGAGGGAGCGGGGACTGGTCACACATTTCATGCTCGAGGCTTTTTTCAGGTGAGTTGACGATTGCGACCAAATGGTGTGAGCTCCCATCGATTTGTATTGATCCTTTTCACACAAGTACACGCAACAGCTGGTGTTTCCCCCCATAGTTGAAACCATGGCCTACAAGCGCTCTTCTACAAACTAAATGCGTTCTATAGACCCGTGGAAGCGCAGTCATCAACAGTAAGAGTGGAAACAGCATTATGCACGTCGTATTTGCAGATCCTACTTTGGAGTGTCAGCTAATGAGCCCTAATTGCATTATTACAATGCACCGTGCATATTTATTCGGGAGGAATAAAGGGCGTTGCCATGTTTTATTTTCACTTTATGAAACAGTGTGTAGGTGTTGTGCTTTTATAGCGCAATAATTTCAGACACGTTTTTGAGTCATATTTCGACCACGTGGCGTACGTTCCAATCGATAAGTATGCGTATCACGAAAACATAGTTATGACACATACGATGTGATAACAGGGAGAGATCAACGAAATACAGACCACAGTAGTCAGATCAGACGAAATAAGTTTGTACATTGTGTATAGTACAAAAGAGACATTGCATTTGTCTTCTGTGGCCCATTCGGTCTCCTTAGGTAGTGAGGCGAGGCCACGAAATCTCAGTGTCTCATCTTCAAACCTCCAACACCATAATCCTCTTTGCATAATGCGCTGTCATTCACGCCAAGCTGGCCCAAGCAGGGTCCAAGTGAAGCCACACTCGACAATCTGTGTGGCCATGATAATTCAATAAGGCATCTCCTCATCTCTGGCTGCTTCCCTTCCATCCTCGCTCTCCTTCTCCCCCTCCTCCTCCATTCCCCGTTCTCCTTCCCTGGGGCCTTACTAACGCCCTGTATTCCTCTCCCGGCCTCCGCAGAGCTTGTTCAGAACCAGGGGGTGATGGGGAGTTGTAAAAGGGGGCTGTCGCATTTCTTTTTAGCCTGTTTTGTACCACCACCGAAGTAAAGGAAGAACATGAAGAACAAGGACAAGAGGAAGAAGAAAAAGAAGAACATGAAGAACAAGGACAAGAGGAAGAAGAAAAAGAAGAAGAAGAAGAACAATAACAAGAGGAAGAAGAAGAAGAAGAAGAAGAAGAAGAAGAAGAAGAAGAAGAAGAAGAAGAAGAAGAAGAAGAAGAAGAAGAAGAAGAAGAAGACTGGTGATGACAACATGAAAAGCAGCAGCAGCAGCAGCAAGAACAGCACAAGCAGCAATTACACGAACAACTACTACCACTGCTACTATTACTTTCCTACTACTGCTGCTACTGCTGCTACTGCTGCCAGATCTACTACCACTGCTACTATTACTTTCCTGCTACTGCTGCCAAAACTACTACCACTGCTACTATTACTTTCCTGCTACTGCTGCCAGAACTACTACCACTGCTACTATTACTTTCCTGCTACTGCTGCCAGAACTACTACCACTGCTACTATTACTTTCCTGCTACTGCTGCCAGAACTACTACCACTGCTACTATTACTTTCCTGCTACTGCTGCCAGAACTACTACCACTGCTACTATTACTTTCCTGCTACTGCTGCCAGAACTACTACCACTGCTACTATTACTTTCCTGCTACTGCTGCCAGAACTACTACCACTGCTACTATTACTTTCCTGCTACTGCTGCCAGAACTACTACCACTGCTACTATTACTTTCCTGCTACTGCTGCCAGAACTACTACCACTGCTACTATTACTTTCCTGCTACTGCTGCCAGAACTACTACCACTGCTACTATTACTTTCCTGCTACTGCTGCCAGAACTACTACCACTGCTACTATTACTTTCCTGCTACTGCTGCCAGAACTACTAACACTGCTACTATTACTTTCCTGCTACTGCTGCCAGAACTACTACCACTGCTACTATTACTTTCCTGCTACTGCTGCCAGAACTACTACCACTGCTACTATTACTTTCCTGCTACTGCTGCCAGAACTACTACCACTGCTACTATTACTTTCCTGCTACTGCTGCCAGAACTACTACCACTGCTACTATTACTTTCCTGCTACTGCTGCCAGAACTACTACCACTGCTACTATTACTTTCCTGCTACTGCTGCCAGAACTACTACCACTGCTACTATTACTTTCCTGCTACTGCTGCCAGAACTACTACCACTGCTACTATTACTTTCCTGCTACTGCTGCCAGAACTACTACCACTGCTACTATTACTTTCCTGCTACTGCTGCTACTGCTGCCAGAACTACTACCACTGCTACTATTACTTTCCTGCTACTGCTGCCAGAACTACTACCACTGCTACTATTACTTTCCTGCTACTGCTGCCAGAACTACTACCACTGCTACTATTACTTTCCTGCTACTGCTGCCAGAACTACTACCACTGCTACTATTACTTTCCTGCTACTGCTGCCAGAACTACTACCACTGCTACTATTACTTTCCTGCTACTGCTGCTACTGCTGCCAGAACTACTACCACTGCTACTATTACTTTCCTGCTACTGCTGCCAGAACTACTACCACTGCTACTATTACTTTCCTGCTACTGCTGCCAGAACTACTACCACTGCTACTATTACTTTCCTGCTACTGCTGCCAGAACTACTACCACTGCTACTATTACTTTCCTGCTACTGCTGCCAGAACTA
>JAWQFJ010010968.1:47500-52500 GCA_034096865.1 Theodoxus fluviatilis
GAGGCCGAGTAGATCCCCAGAGAACAGTCTGAGTCACGGGTAATCTTCTCCTGCCTAAGATGCCGATCTGACGAAGGTTTCCCCGTTTTCTGGGGTCGTCGCTCTTTTGACCATGACTGGGACGCAGGAAGAGAGAAAGAGTCGCAGAGAGTTGTCACATCCGCTCGAAAATGTTGTCTGTCAACATCCTGTGCTGCGAGAGCTTGCAGGTGTTGACTAAAGGTGGAACAAGAGGTGCTACACAAGTGAGGTGTCACGCTTGGCTGCGCTGCAGTTATTTGGCGACTTTGCCTATCTCTGACACTAAACTGTACCCTGGATTACAAGTGAACTCTTTCGATGTTGGTTGACTAAACACCGCGTGGTGCATTGAACTTTGAATTCTGGTGCGGTGGTTAATCAACCATCGTTGAGAAAACCTGTGTTCTCTACTCCATTGTGTGAATAAACATGTTTACGCTAGTCGCTTTCCTTCTATCTCTGAATCATGCTATCGCACTGCAAAGGGAGGGATTTAACGTCAAGAGTTTTAAACAGCGTATTCACGCAAATTCGGATTAAATCGAAATCAAGCTCCTTTAACAAATATGTTAGTTATGATGGAGGCTGTTTCCAGTTCACGTCCACAAAGTTTCCGGTGACAAATCTATCATTTAAACACAAGCACCTCAAGCTATGTTACACAATGCACCATACCATACACAACACAATGCATCTCCCCCCATCAAAATGCAACACAGTGGACAATAACACACGGAACTATGCCACATTACCCACCACCATGCCACACTGCATCTCACCCCATGAAACTGCCACGTACCAGAGCCAAATCCACTCCGAACTATGCCACATTACTCACCACCATGCCACACTGCATCTCACCCCATGAAACTGCCACGTACCAGAGCCAAATCCACTCCGAACTATGCCACATTACTCACCACCATGCCACACTGCATCTCACCCCATGAAACTGCCACGTACCAGAGCCAAATCCACTCCGAACTATGCCACGTTACCCAGCACCATGCCACACTGCTAGGTTTTGCCTGAGTAGATATTGTGAGAAATGTTGGCTATATGGGTTGTTGCAGAGAAGCTCAGAGAACACAAGGACGCGATGTCGGGCAACTACGATCTGCTTTCCTGATCTTAAAACTGGCCAGAGTCGCAGGTCCAAACTCGGAGCGCCCAAGATGGTCATGGGCAGCCTTGAAGGTGAAGATGCCTCGAGCCACTGAAAGAGAATGTTCACTAATGTCATTAAGGATGGGATCAGCGAGGCCACAGGCACCAGTGCCACATTCATTCATCAACTAGAAATCCGAATGCCTGGAGGTCTCTGGCAGTGCTACTGCCATTTGCAAAATACCCCGTTCTGTCGAGGACATTTCCATGTTCAGCACAGACCAATTAAAAGAAACTGCACTTCAAACATAAATACAGAAATTTCAATATCGTGCCTTTCTGTTAAACATGTATGACTATCATTGGTGTGCTCAACTTCCGACAACAGGAGCCCTTAAAAATTAATTTTGTCCAATGAACAAGCAGCAACAGCTGAACTTGAAACAGGACATTAGTCAATGAGCCTGTTTCCTTGAATCTCCAACAAGCAGGTGGATCTTATCACTGCAGGCAATGTAGCAAACAAGCCTTACAAACAGCCATAGACGCTTTAATAACTAAAAGGAAATAAAAACGGCATTGCCGAGCTGTTTTATGATAGGGTGCACCTATCACCAAGTGTATTGTACAACTGCTGTGCTCAACCTCTATTCAGTTATCCCTGCTTCTATCTATCCCCACACTCCTATCCTATGTGTCACATCTCTCTGTGTGTCAGACCTCACTCCAACCCCCCTTCCCCAATCCTTTCTGTAAGGCAAGCTGACCAGCTGACCGCTCTACGATCCCTCCTCTACTGTGGTCTGATTGTTGGTGCAGCTGCCCTGTCAGTCACTCGTTACATTAGTGTGACCTCTGGCTAGAGAGCCGTTCTCCCACTCTAGCATCCGAATTGTAACATTTTGACTATAAATCTGATGTTTCCCCTCAAATAAGGCAGCTACGTGCAACGGCATATGATTCATCCATTAGACTGTGTTATCCTAAATGAGGCAACATTTGTAAGAAGTAATTTTAAAGCGAATTAAATTAAGTAATTTCTCTTTTCTGCCAATTGGAAGCACAACCCGGGAGCCAGGGTTAGGATCTGTGGAACAATCCACCCCCTGGCTCCTGTGAGGTCCGTGCATCCGCTTGATAAGGGACCACTGCCACCACAATCTAGAGAGACCACTGCCACCACGGTCTTGGGTTGGTCCAGGCCATTGTCATCGGGCTTCAGACCAGCCAGCAGCTCCTGTACCCAGGGGTGAAAAATAAAGTTGTGGAAAGCAGCTACAATTTTGTCTCATACCTGCGCCCTGCTACCATCATGCCTTATTCCACTCCACCACAGTTTGTTCAGGAGAAAAAACACCAGGAACAAAGTAAGAAGGAGAAAAGGGGAAAAAAGGGGTTTGGGGGGCAGGGGGTGGGGGTGGGGGTGAGCCAGACATACTCATTAGCTCTGTTCAATAAAGAGGCTGAGACAGAAGCCGACGAGGTCCATGTCGGGGCAAGTTGCGCAGTTATTCATCATGTTTGCCCCTCACAAATACTCACTGCGGGGTCCCTACTCCTCGAAACAGGGCATCTCTCCCTTCCCTTCAGTTCTCCACTCCCTCTGTCCCTCCAACTTTCCTCTCACCCTCTCTCTCTCTCTGTCTCTCTCTCTCTCTCTGTCTCTCTCTCTCTCTCTGTCTCTCTCTCTGTCTCTCTCTCTGTGTCTCTCTCTGTCTCTCTCTCTGTCTCTCTCTCTCTCTCTCTCTCTCTCTCTCTGTGTGTCTGTATCTCTCTCTCTCTCGTTCTGTCCGTCCGTCCGTCCTTCCGTCCGTCCGTCTGTCTGTCTGTCTGTCTGTCTGTCTGTCTGTCTGTCTGTCTGTCTGTCTGTCTGTCTGTCTGTCTGTCTGTCTGTCTGTCTGTCTGTCTGTCTGTCTGTCTGTCTGTCTGTCTGTCTGTCTGTCTCTCTCACTCTCTCTCTCTCTCTCACACACACACACACACACACACACACTCACACACACACACACACGCACACACACACACACGCACACACACATTCCCATCTCGCTCTAGTGTAATGGCCCTAGGGTTCGAAGCCACAGCCCCTCCACTGACCTTTTCAAGCTTTGATTGACCTTGAGGGCCAGTTGCACTGGACCTTCTGTTGCTGCGGCTGGCTGGCAGTGGAAACTACCATGTTGTGATACTGACTCTAACAAAGGTCTCAGAATACTTGGGTACAGTTCAGTCAGTCCTTTTTTTAAAAACTGCCTATCCAAGACTGAAGACCCGACCTGTGGGTACGCGGGCACTGGACAAACATGCTGTGTGTAACATTAAATTTTCCATAACTCACTTCTTGAGAGAAGCTTTCAGCAAGTGGCATTGAACGAATGAAATGTCCGGTGGTGTTCTGCTGTGTCATGTTGTACAGCGTTGAGCTGTGCTGTATTGTGTTGTATTGCGTTGTGTTGTGTTGTGGCGTGGAGTGGAGTGTGGTGTGGTACAGTGTGGTGTAGTGTTATGAAGGGTAGTGTAGCGTTGCGTTGTGTCGTCAAAGATTATAGGTTACACAAAGATAGTTCATTAGCTCATTGTCGTGAGGATCGAGACACGTTGCGCCCCAAGCGGATGGTAGTATTGGTGAATCAAGGAAAGTTAATCACACCTCTTAGCGACATGTAAAACTTCTTGTTTATCGACGGTTTCTGATGCGTTCCGATCATGTTTGTGAATAAATTTACTGTGTAATTTGTAATAAAATGATTTGCTGCAATAATGGGGGTGTTTTGGCTTTGTTTTTTGTAGCAGGCGTTGTGCAATCCAACTCGACCTAGATCTACATGGTATGATTTGAATGGGAACGATCTATTTTTCAATATTATCTAAGAATGCAAGCTTGTTTATCAACGTATACACCCCTGTGGAATATCTTTAGGAAATGCAAAGCAATACATACCTGTCAAGAAGGTGATTTGCGGCCAGAAAATCATTCGATTAAGTGAATTCAGTTGCCGCTTCCGCAAAGATTTATAATTAGGATCAAGCGTTGCCCTGTGACCTGCATTTCGATTGTTAAAAAGTAGGACCTTTCAATACCTTTTGATGCATTCATCATACAGCTTTGATAAATTAATGCTGTTCATGGCTTACATTTTCTTCGGATGGGTTTCTAATATCCCAAAATATAGCTTTTTCTGCGCGAACTGGAGAGAGCTGCCGCCATTGAATTGTTCAACGAGTAGACATATACGCCATATCTACACGAAAGCAGTCCTCTGATTGGTTCCCTGAATAGAATCCTCCAATCAGCAGGCAGCTTTCTTCTCCGTCTTGTCACTAAGCGGTGTGAGTACACTTTCCTTGATTCACTCCTACTATCGTCCGCTAGGTGCAGCGTCTTGTATCTTTGAAGAGCAAAAGCTCGGCATGAGCTATCTTTGTGTAACCTATAATCTTTGGTGTCGTGTCTTGTCGTGTAGGGTAGTGTACATGTAGTGTAGCGTTGTGTTGTGTCGTGTAGGGTAGTAGAGAACAGTACAAAGCAGTGTAGTGCAGAACAGTGTGGTGGAGCGTCCCGTTGTGTTGTGTAGTGTAGTGTAGTGCAGTGTCGTGTGTGTAATGTTGTGTCATATGTGTAGTGTAGTGTAGTGTAGTGTAGTGTGGTGCCGCGTCGTGTGTGTGGTGTAGTGTAGTGTAGTGTCGTGCTGTGTCGTGTGTGTAGTGTAGTGTAGTGTAGTGTAGTGTAGTGTAGTGTAGTGTAGTGTAGTGTAATGTAGTGTAGTGTAGTGTAGTGTAGTGTAGTGTAGTGTAGTGTAGTGTAGTGTAGTGCCGCGTCATGTGTGTGGTGTAGTGTAGTGTAGTGTCGTGCTGTGTCGTGTTTTGTAGTG
>JAWQFJ010010968.1:57500-65000 GCA_034096865.1 Theodoxus fluviatilis
TGTCTGCAAGTGTCTTTCCCTTCCGTCTGCGAGTGTCTTTCCCTTCTGTCTGCAAGTGTCTTTCCCTTCTGTCTGCGAGTGTCTTTCCCTTCCGTCTGCAAGTGTCTTTGCCTTCTGTCTGCAAGTGTCTTTCCCTTCTGTCTGCAAGTGTCTTTCCCTTCTGTCTGCGAGTGTCTTTCCCTTCTGTCTGCAAGTGTCTTTGCCTTCTGTCTGCAAGTGTCTTTCCCTTCTGTCTGCAAGTGTCTTTCCCTTCTGTCTGTAAGTGTATTTCCCTTCTGTCTGTAAGTGTCTTTCCCTTCTGTCTGTAAGTGTCTTTGCCTTCTGTCTGCAAGTGTCTTTGCCTTCTGTCTGCAAGTGTCTTTCCCTTCTGTCTGCAAGTGTCTTTCCCTTCTGTCTGCAAGTGTCTTTCCCTTCTGTCTGTAAGTGTCTTTCCCTTCTGTCTGTAAGTGTCTTTGCCTTCTGTCTGCGAGTGTCTTTCCCTTCTGTCTGTAAGTGTCTTTCCCTTCTGTCTGCAAGTGTCTTTCCCTTCTGTCTGCAAGTGTCTTTCCCTTCTGTCTGCGAGTGTCTTTCCCTTCTGTCTGTAAGTGTCTTTCCCTTCTGTCTGCGAGTGTCTTTCCCTTCTGTCTGTAAGTGTCTTTCCCTTCTGTCTGCAAGTGTCTTTGCCTTCTGTCTGCAAGTGTCTTTGCCTTCTGTCTGCAAGTGTCTTTCCCTTCTGTCTGCAAGTGTCTTTCCCTTCTGTCTGTAAGTGTCTTTGCCTTCTGTCTGTAAGTGTCTTTCCCTTCTGTCTGTAAGTGTCTTTCCCTTCTGTCTGCAAGTGTCTTTCCCTTCTGTCTGTAAGTGTCTTTGCCTTCTGTCTGCAAGTGTCTTTGCCTTCTGTCTGCAAGTGCCTTTGCCTTCTGTCTGTAAGTGTCTTTGCCTTCTGTCTGTAAGTGTCTTTCCCTTCTGTCTGCAAGTGTCTTTGCCTTCTGTCTGTAAGTGTCTTTCCCTTCTGTCTGTAAGTGTCTTTCCCTTCTGTCTGTAAGTGTCTTTGCCTTCTGTCTGCAAGTGTCTTTCCCTTCTGTCTGTAAGTGTCTTTGCCTTCTGTCTGCAAGTGTCTTTGCCTTCTGTCTGCGAGTGTCTTTCCCTTCTGTCTGTAAGTGTCTTTCCCTTCTGTCTGCGAGTGTCTTTCCCTTCTGTCTGTAAGTGTCTTTCCCTTCTGTCTGCGAGTGTCTTTCCCTTCTGTCTGTAAGTGTCTTTCCCTTCTGTCTGCAAGTGTCTTTCCCTTCTGTCTGCAAGTGTCTTTGCCTTCTGTCTGCAAGTGTCTTTCCCTTCTGTCTGCGAGTGTCTTTGCCTTCTGTCTGCAAGTGTCTTTGCCTTCTGTCTGCAAGTGTCTTTCCCTTCTGTCTGCAAGTGTCTTTGCCTTCTGTCTGCGAGTGTCTTTCCCTTCTGTCTGCAAGTGTCTTTCCCTTCTGTCTGCAAGTGTCTTTCCCTTCTGTCTGCAAGTGTCTTTCCCTTCTGTCTGCGAGTGTCTTTCCCTTCTGTCTGTAAGTGTCTTTGCCTTCTGTCTGCGAGTGTCTTTCCCTTCTGTCTGTAAGTGTCTTTCCCTTCTGTCTGCGAGTGTCTTTCCCTTCTGTCTGTAAGTGTCTTTCCCTTCTGTCTGCAAGTGTCTTTGCCTTCTGTCTGCAAGTGTCTTTGCCTTCTGTCTGCAAGTGTCTTTGCCTTCTGTCTGCAAGTGTCTTTCCCTTCTGTCTGCAAGTGTCTTTCCCTTCTGTCTGTAAGTGTCTTTCCCTTCTGTCTGTAAGTGTCTTTCCCTTCTGTCTGTAAGTGTCTTTGCCTTCTGTCTGCAAGTGTCTTTGCCTTCTGTCTGCAAGTGTCTTTCCCTTCTGTCTGCAAGTGTCTTTGCCTTCTGTCTGCAAGTGTCTTTCCCTTCTGTCTGTAAGTGTCTTTCCCTTCTGTCTGTAAGTGTCTTTCCCTTCTGTCTGTAAGTGTCTTTCCCTTCTGTCTGTAAGTGTCTTTGCCTTCTGTCTGCAAGTGTCTTTCCCTTCTGTCTGCAAGTGTCTTTCCCTTCTGTCTGCAAGTGTCTTTCCCTTCTGTCTGCAAGTGTCTTTCCCTTCTGTCTGCAAGTGTCTTTGCCTTCTGTCTGCAAGTGTCTTTGCCTTCTGTCTGCAAGTGTCTTTGCCTTCTGTCTGCGAGTGTCTTTGCCTTCTGTCTGCAAGTGTCTTTCCCTTCTGTCTGTAAGTGTCTTTCCCTTCTGTCTGCAAGTGTCTTTCCCTTCTGTCTGCAAGTGTCTTTCCCTTCTGTCTGCAAGTGTCTTTGCCTTCTGTCTGCAAGTGTCTTTCCCTTCTGTCTGCAAGTGTCTTTCCCTTCTGTCTGTAAGTGTCTTTCCCTTCTGTCTGTAAGTGTCTTTGCCTTCTGTCTGTAAGTGTCTTTGCCTTCTGTCTGCAAGTGTCTTTGCCTTCTGTCTGCAAGTGTCTTTCCCTTCTGTCTGCAAGTGTCTTTGCCTTCTGTCTGCAAGTGTCTTTGCCTTCTGTCTGCGAGTGTCTTTCCCTTCTGTCTGCAAGTGTCTTTGCCTTCTGTCTGCAAGTGTCTTTCCCTTCTGTCTGTAAGTGTCTTTGCCTTCTGTCTGCGAGTGTCTTTCCCTTCTGTCTGCAAGTGTCTTTCCCTTCTGTCTGTAAGTGTCTTTGCCTTCTGTCTGCGAGTGTCTTTCCCTTCTGTCTGTAAGTGTCTTTGCCTTCTGTCTGCGAGTGTCTTTCCCTTCTGTCTGCAAGTGTCTTTCCCTTCTGTCTGTAAGTGTCTTTCCCTTCTGTCTGCAAGTGTCTTTCCCTTCTGTCTGCAAGTGTCTTTGCCTTCTGTCTGCAAGTGTCTTTGCCTTCTGTCTGCAAGTGTCTTTGCCTTCTGTCTGCAAGTGTCTTTCCCTTCTGTCTGCAAGTGTCTTTCCCTTCTGTCTGCAAGTGTCTTTCCCTTCTGTCTGCAAGTGTCTTTGCCTTCTGTCTGCAAGTGTCTTTGCCTTCTGTCTGTAAGTGTCTTTCCCTTCTGTCTGCAAGTGTCTTTCCCTTCTGTCTGTAAGTGTCTTTGCCTTCTGTCTGCGAGTGTCTTTCCCTTCTGTCTGTAAGTGTCTTTCCCTTCTGTCTGCAAGTGTCTTTCCGTTCTGTCTGTAAGTGTCTTTGCCTTCTGTCTGCAAGTGTCTTTGCCTTCTGTCTGTAAGTGTCTTTGCCTTCTGTCTGCGAGTGTCTTTCCCTTCTGTCTGTAAGTGTCTTTCCCTTCTGTCTGCAAGTGTCTTTCCCTTCTGTCTGCAAGTGTCTTTCCCTTCTGTCTGTGTCTTTGCCTTCTGTCTGCAAGTGTCTTTGCCTTCTGTCTGCAAGTGTCTTTCCCTTCTGTCTGCAAGTGTCTTTCCCTTCTGTCTGCAAGTGTCTTTGCCTTCTGTCTGCAAGTGTCTTTGCCTTCTGTCTGCGAGTGTCTTTCCCTTCTGTCTGCAAGTGTCTTTCCCTTCTGTCTGCAAGTGTCTTTCCCTTCTGTCTGTAAGTGTCTTTGCCTTCTGTCTGCGAGTGTCTTTCCCTTCTGTCTGCAAGTGTCTTTCCCTTCTGTCTGTAAGTGTCTTTGCCTTCTGTCTGCGAGTGTCTTTCCCTTCTGTCTGTAAGTGTCTTTGCCTTCTGTCTGCGAGTGTCTTTCCCTTCTGTCTGCAAGTGTCTTTCCCTTCTGTCTGTAAGTGTCTTTCCCTTCTGTCTGCAAGTGTCTTTCCCTTCTGTCTGCAAGTGTCTTTGCCTTCTGTCTGCAAGTGTCTTTGCCTTCTGTCTGCAAGTGTCTTTGCCTTCTGTCTGCAAGTGTCTTTCCCTTCTGTCTGCAAGTGTCTTTCCCTTCTGTCTGCAAGTGTCTTTCCCTTCTGTCTGCAAGTGTCTTTGCCTTCTGTCTGCAAGTGTCTTTGCCTTCTGTCTGTAAGTGTCTTTCCCTTCTGTCTGCAAGTGTCTTTCCCTTCTGTCTGTAAGTGTCTTTGCCTTCTGTCTGCGAGTGTCTTTCCCTTCTGTCTGTAAGTGTCTTTCCCTTCTGTCTGCAAGTGTCTTTCCCTTCTGTCTGTAAGTGTCTTTGCCTTCTGTCTGCAAGTGTCTTTGCCTTCTGTCTGTAAGTGTCTTTGCCTTCTGTCTGCGAGTGTCTTTCCCTTCTGTCTGTAAGTGTCTTTCCCTTCTGTCTGCAAGTGTCTTTCCCTTCTGTCTGCAAGTGTCTTTCCCTTCTGTCTGTAAGTGTCTTTGCCTTCTGTCTGCAAGTGTCTTTGCCTTCTGTCTGCAGGTGTCTTTGCCTTCTGTCTGCAAGTGTCTTTCCCTTCTGTCTGTAAGTGTCTTTCCCTTCTGTCTGCAAGTGTCTTTGCCTTCTGTCTGCAAGTGTCTTTCCCTTCTGTCTGCAAGTGTCTTTCCCTTCTGTCTGCAAGTGTCTTTGCCTTCTGTCTGCAAGTGTCTTTGCCTTCTGTCTGTAAGTGTCTTTCCCTTCTGTCTGCAAGTGTCTTTGCCTTCTGTCTGTAAGTGTCTTTCCCTTCTGTCTGCAAGTGTCTTTGCCTTCTGTCTGCAAGTGTCTTTGCCTTCTGTCTGCAAGTGTCTTTGCCTTCTGTCTGCAAGTGTCTTTCCCTTCTGTCTGCAAGTGTCTTTCCCTTCTGTCTGCAAGTGTCTTTGCCTTCTGTCTGCAAGTGTCTTTCCCTTCTGTCTGCAAGTGTCTTTCCCTTCTGTCTGCAAGTGTCTTTGCCTTCTGTCTGCAAGTGTCTTTGCCTTCTGTCTGCAAGTGTCTTTGCCTTCTGTCTGCAAGTGTCTTTGCCTTCTGTCTGCAAGTGTCTTTCCCTTCTGTCTGCAAGTGTCTTTCCCTTCTGTCTGCGAGTGTCTTTGCCTTCTGTCTGCAAGTGTCTTTCCCTTCTGTCTGCAAGTGTCTTTCCCTTCTGTCTGCAAGTGTCTTTCCCTTCTGTCTGCAAGTGTCTTTGCCTTCTGTCTGCGAGTGTCTTTCCCTTCTGTCTGCAAGTGTCTTTCCCTTCTGTCTGCAAGTGTCTTTCCCTTCTGTCTGCGAGTGTCTTTCCCTTCTGTCTGTAAGTGTCTTTGCCTTCTGTCTGCGAGTGTCTTTCCCTTCTGTCTGTAAGTGTCTTTCCCTTCTGTCTGCGAGTGTCTTTCCCTTCTGTCTGTAAGTGTCTTTCCCTTCTGTCTGCAAGTGTCTTTGCCTTCTGTCTGCAAGTGTCTTTGCCTTCTGTCTGCAAGTGTCTTTGCCTTCTGTCTGCAAGTGTCTTTCCCTTCTGTCTGCAAGTGTCTTTCCCTTCTGTCTGTAAGTGTCTTTCCCTTCTGTCTGTAAGTGTCTTTCCCTTCTGTCTGTAAGTGTCTTTGCCTTCTGTCTGCAAGTGTCTTTGCCTTCTGTCTGCAAGTGTCTTTGCCTTCTGTCTGCAAGTGTCTTTGCCTTCTGTCTGCAAGTGTCTTTCCCTTCTGTCTGTAAGTGTCTTTCCCTTCTGTCTGTAAGTGTCTTTCCCTTCTGTCTGTAAGTGTCTTTCCCTTCTGTCTGTAAGTGTCTTTGCCTTCTGTCTGCAAGTGTCTTTCCCTTCTGTCTGCAAGTGTCTTTCCCTTCTGTCTGCAAGTGTCTTTCCCTTCTGTCTGCAAGTGTCTTTCCCTTCTGTCTGCAAGTGTCTTTGCCTTCTGTCTGCAAGTGTCTTTGCCTTCTGTCTGCAAGTGTCTTTGCCTTCTGTCTGCGAGTGTCTTTGCCTTCTGTCTGCAAGTGTCTTTCCCTTCTGTCTGTAAGTGTCTTTCCCTTCTGTCTGCAAGTGTCTTTCCCTTCTGTCTGCAAGTGTCTTTCCCTTCTGTCTGCAAGTGTCTTTGCCTTCTGTCTGCAAGTGTCTTTCCCTTCTGTCTGCAAGTGTCTTTCCCTTCTGTCTGTAAGTGTCTTTCCCTTCTGTCTGTAAGTGTCTTTGCCTTCTGTCTGTAAGTGTCTTTGCCTTCTGTCTGCAAGTGTCTTTGCCTTCTGTCTGCAAGTGTCTTTCCCTTCTGTCTGCAAGTGTCTTTGCCTTCTGTCTGCAAGTGTCTTTGCCTTCTGTCTGCGAGTGTCTTTCCCTTCTGTCTGCAAGTGTCTTTGCCTTCTGTCTGCAAGTGTCTTTCCCTTCTGTCTGTAAGTGTCTTTGCCTTCTGTCTGCGAGTGTCTTTCCCTTCTGTCTGCAAGTGTCTTTCCCTTCTGTCTGTAAGTGTCTTTGCCTTCTGTCTGCGAGTGTCTTTCCCTTCTGTCTGTAAGTGTCTTTGCCTTCTGTCTGCGAGTGTCTTTCCCTTCTGTCTGCAAGTGTCTTTCCCTTCTGTCTGTAAGTGTCTTTCCCTTCTGTCTGCAAGTGTCTTTCCCTTCTGTCTGCAAGTGTCTTTGCCTTCTGTCTGCAAGTGTCTTTGCCTTCTGTCTGCAAGTGTCTTTGCCTTCTGTCTGCAAGTGTCTTTCCCTTCTGTCTGCAAGTGTCTTTCCCTTCTGTCTGCAAGTGTCTTTCCCTTCTGTCTGCAAGTGTCTTTGCCTTCTGTCTGCAAGTGTCTTTGCCTTCTGTCTGTAAGTGTCTTTCCCTTCTGTCTGCAAGTGTCTTTCCCTTCTGTCTGTAAGTGTCTTTGCCTTCTGTCTGCGAGTGTCTTTCCCTTCTGTCTGTAAGTGTCTTTCCCTTCTGTCTGCAAGTGTCTTTCCGTTCTGTCTGTAAGTGTCTTTGCCTTCTGTCTGCAAGTGTCTTTGCCTTCTGTCTGTAAGTGTCTTTGCCTTCTGTCTGCGAGTGTCTTTCCCTTCTGTCTGTAAGTGTCTTTCCCTTCTGTCTGCAAGTGTCTTTCCCTTCTGTCTGCAAGTGTCTTTCCCTTCTGTCTGTGTCTTTGCCTTCTGTCTGCAAGTGTCTTTGCCTTCTGTCTGCAAGTGTCTTTCCCTTCTGTCTGCAAGTGTCTTTCCCTTCTGTCTGCAAGTGTCTTTGCCTTCTGTCTGCAAGTGTCTTTGCCTTCTGTCTGCGAGTGTCTTTCCCTTCTGTCTGCAAGTGTCTTTCCCTTCTGTCTGCAAGTGTCTTTCCCTTCTGTCTGTAAGTGTCTTTGCCTTCTGTCTGCGAGTGTCTTTCCCTTCTGTCTGCAAGTGTCTTTCCCTTCTGTCTGTAAGTGTCTTTGCCTTCTGTCTGCGAGTGTCTTTCCCTTCTGTCTGTAAGTGTCTTTGCCTTCTGTCTGCGAGTGTCTTTCCCTTCTGTCTGCAAGTGTCTTTCCCTTCTGTCTGTAAGTGTCTTTCCCTTCTGTCTGCAAGTGTCTTTCCCTTCTGTCTGCAAGTGTCTTTGCCTTCTGTCTGCAAGTGTCTTTGCCTTCTGTCTGCAAGTGTCTTTGCCTTCTGTCTGCAAGTGTCTTTCCCTTCTGTCTGCAAGTGTCTTTCCCTTCTGTCTGCAAGTGTCTTTCCCTTCTGTCTGCAAGTGTCTTTGCCTTCTGTCTGCAAGTGTCTTTGCCTTCTGTCTGTAAGTGTCTTTCCCTTCTGTCTGCAAGTGTCTTTCCCTTCTGTCTGTAAGTGTCTTTGCCTTCTGTCTGCGAG
>JAWQFJ010010968.1:82500-97500 GCA_034096865.1 Theodoxus fluviatilis
AGTGGTTAGCGCGCTGGACCTACAGTCGCTTGCAGCCAGTGGGTACGGCGTTCAAAGCTGCGCGGTTCCCAGAGTTGCATCCTTGAGCAAGATGCTTAACTCACATTGCTTCTCCCCACCCAGGAGTAAAACCGGGTACCTGTGAGGGCAATGTTGGCAAAACGCAGTGCGATTAACCCTTGTAAGCGGCCGAGCGCCAGCATTGGGTTGGAATACTCCCCAGGGAGCGGAGTTGGTGCTGGTACCTGACTGTGTGCGTCTTCAATGTCTGTCACTACGTTTGTTGTGAGGTTCCAGTGAGGATTGATCAAGATGCCCAGTGATCAGGGGTAAAGTGTAAAGCGGTTTGAGACCCAGACTACGGGTGTAAGTCGCTATATAAAACCTCACCTTTACCTTTACCTTTTTTTTATCACCGATTCAATTCTCTTTACTTCGAACTTTATTACTCTACTATTGCTGACATAACACATTTTTCTCTTTGCGTGTATTTCTTCAAATGACTGACCAAATGGAATGTCGCTGTTCTAAAATGTGTGATTTTACAAAGGCTCAACCTTAGACTCCAACAATGGCTTTGGTATACAGACTCGACTCACAAGAAACGCGGCAGTGAGCGAAGAGTGCATGTAACCTCATATATTGTAGCGGCCATCCCGCCCAAACTCGATAAGCACTTGACCCAAATCATTCACAAAGCCATTTACACACTCCCGCTCCCTCCACTGTAATCCCTCTTTTCCGATCGCCATCCCCTACCCTATCCTCACCCACACCCACGCCTTTCTTCCATTCTACGTCTACTGTCTGGCGGGTTATATATTAAAGCAAAAATATGCGTAGACTCGCAAAATCTGAGAAAAGATACCTTGTACCCGTAGGATAACAACACAGAAAATGGCATGGGGTAACCGTTCACACTGGAGTTTAATGCAGCTACTGCTGATAAAAGTTTCTCATCACCGGCACATGGTTCTTTGTGGACGATAGAAATGTTGCGTACAACGACCACAACCTCAAGAAGGATGCCTACCATAAAAGGCCATTGAGACGAACTTAATGAATTTTTCTAGCTTCTAAAGCGAAAGTACTGATGCAAACATTCGGATGTGCTTGCTGACGTGTACAACATACATCCTGTACCAATCAGTGATTTTGTCATCTAGCACAACCTCTGGTTGCTGGGCATTCAGGGCTTGTTCCAATGGCTCAGAAACTCCAATATCCAATAGCTGAAGAAACCACAGGGGGTGTAGGACAATGTCAGATCATTCAGACCCAGCAGTGTGTCCAAACCGCCATGAGTGTTTGAGCCCAACCCCCGCACAACAATGAACTGGTCGCCAAACGACTGTCCTAGCGCAAGCAACGCCACGTCACTCATGTACCAGCCAAACAGCCCAACTTGTACTGTCTCCGCCATTTTGGCTCATCCGGGTCTCTGCAGCGGGAAGCATCCAGGTAGCTGTGGACCTTGTCGCAGCAAAAAGCGTGTGTCCAAACATAGAGTGTTCGTTTTTCTATGAATACATATAGAAAACCGTACAAGTGACGTTCGACCTACTGGGTAAAAAAGAGCAAAAATGGTTCGGCTTACGGCGTACCCCATCTCCTCCATGCCCGCCTCATTGCCTTCCCAGCCCTCGCCCCCCGCCCCCCTCCCCAGCCCCCTACCCGCCACAAAATTTCCTCCCTCCCACTCTCCGTCCCGTCCCCCTCGCCTCCCCCCTCCCCCTTCCTCCCTCCACCCCCCCCCCCCCCCTACAAGTTGTAGATATACAGTACGGATACTTGGATATTTTACATTCCTTCATGCTCTTCCCTGCCCTCGTCCCCACCCCCACCCCATCCCACCCCCATCCTCTTTACAAGTTGTAGATACAGTACGGACACTCGGAGATTTTATTCGGAGAGAGGAGGGGGTGGGTGAGTGGGTGGGTGTGTGTTCCGGGGGACGGATTGAGTCGAAGGGAGGGGGGGGGGGAGAGGAGTTGAGGGGAAGGGGAGGGCTGCATTATATCATCAAAACCTTTTTCCCCCTTTTTGTCGACATAAGCTCTTCTTGTCATTTTCAGTCGACCGGGAATTCCCCAATCTGTCCGTAGATGAACGTCCATTCTATGTTTGGAGACACGTTTTTGGTAACATAAATCGTCCCCTGCATTAATAGATATCGGGTAAATCGTCCGTTGACGTGAACAGACCTGGGAAAACCTCTATGATCCACTTGTAGAATGGCGCGAACCAATTGTGTAGTCAGCATGGCGTAACAATTTTTTTGACGCGAAAATGACATCAGATCTATTAATATCGTCCAATGAAAGTATCGACGAACCTTCAATGTTTGGACACACCCCTTTTGCTGCGACAGACCTCCCTCGGCCTCCCGCCTTCACTGCGAATGTGTCCTTATGAGCGAGGAACATAGGCAACGCCTAGCCCTCGCGATTCTCGCGAGATTTCGGGCCAAACAAACGCGCCTAAGGGCATACAACTGCCCGTCAAGGTGCTGTTTGAAAGTCATTGCACTCACTTTTCGAAAAACAGTGCAGACTATCGAGTGGCTAACATGTGGTCAGCCCGCATGCACTCCCTGCACACCTGGGCTCATATGCATGAGAAGGAAGTAACGCCTTACTTTGTGAGTTAAGTATAAACTTATGAAGTAAAAGCACTACTTAGTGACGCATGAGTTGAAAGTGGTGGCTCCTTCCAAAGTAACCATGTATTGTAAAACAACCCTACTTCTACTTTAGCCAGGACCCATGAGTACAGCCGTGACGACATTGAGTTTAGCCGCTATTTCTGTCTACGGTTCGCACAGAAAACGCTGTATTTTGGGATACTAGAAACTCATCCAAAGAAACTATGAACTATGAACAGCATTAATTTATCAAAGCTGTATGTTGAATGCATCAGTAGGTCGTGTAAGCTACTACATTATAAAAATGGAAATGCGGATCGACGAACCTAAACGCCGAAGCATCTGTTGACATTGTGTACAAAGCTAGTTTTATCTGATGCCATGAAAATGGTACATTCAAAGTGCATTTTAGTTATGGAAACACTGTTCAGATCAAACTGCTTTACTTTGGTAAACGAGGAAATGTGCATCAACATAGGCCAATGTCTCACGATTTTGGTGGGAAAAGTGCGAGCTCAGGTTGGAGCAAGAACATAAAAAGTATGTCAACACAAAAGATGACAGCGTTCACGTGCGTGTTTGATCGGCAACTGCAGTGAAGGAGGCAGGACAGAATATCGACCACACAAATCCACTGGATTCGTTCAATGATGAAGACATCTACAATAAATTTACATTTCATCGCCATTAAATATTCAAAATTGCAGATGAGTTGCACGAGGACTTGCATGCGCACATGATGCGTCATCTAACAGCAAGCAGACCAAAGACGCTTGCACATGCGCACAATGACGGGATTCCCGGGATTCCCCCCAGCTAGTCACTACATACCTCTACAGTCACACCTACAACGCAGCTAATCGCCCATGCCTAGCAAGTAACGTCTGACATAACTTAAAAAGTATTTACTTTAATCATAAGTCTTGCTCATGAGGAATTTTCCTACCTTCTCATGCATACGGGCCCTGCATTGAACTGCGCCTCCCTCCAATGAGGCACAGAATTTTGGACAGGACGCGCTGGACACCTGTCGTGTCTTCTAATATCCGCACACTCTAACCCAGTGACACGCTAATGTCTGCCTTTTTGTTTTGTTCCAGGATGCACCTGTAACAAAGGCATGTTTTCATCGTTGCTGAAGATGAACAAAAATGACCTACGATGTGGGATAGATAAAATACCTCTGTCCAACATAAATAGCTGAGGATAAAAACTTTCATCTCGAATATGACTTATATTCGAGGGTTCCCGTTGGTGTGCGCATGATCGGATACGGTAGGTTCGTGTAGTCATTGATGTACATGGTTAAGGAAATGAATAACCGTTTCGTGTACATTGCTTGCATTCATCCCGATTTTGCAGGAAACAAACAGCAATGCTCGCTGTTTATTTTCATCAGTAGAAGTCTGAGAAAGCATAAATAAAAATTAGTGAAAAGTGTCTCAGTTTTTATCAAATGCTTTGTCTTTATTGCACACGCATGCACGTACGCAGGCGCGCGCGCACACACACACATACATACACACACACACTGGATTTTGAATCACACGGGAAAATGCGAGACTGGTAGGTTACAGAAAATCTCCTTACTCCACCATTCATTCATTACGACTCTCTTTTGTCCTCCTCAAATTTTCTGTGCTTATGTGGACAATGAAAAGCATACAACATCACACAAGCATAATCATCTTTGTAATCTGTTTCACGGCGCCGGATGACTCTGAACGACTCTTGATACTTCAGTGATCTTTTTTCTTTCAGTCTCACACACACAAAATAAATAACCAGGAACAGTTGAAGAAAACTATGAACGTCTGTGCGAGGCAACCTGACAGATGGTTACCAGTGCCCCGTCCTGGAGATGGATGGATGGATGGATGGATGGATGGATGGATGTTAGGATGGATAGGTGGGTGGATGGATGGATGGATGGATGGATGGATGGATGGATGGATGGATGGATGGATGGATGGATGGATGGATGGATGGATGGATGGATGGATGGATGGATGGATGGAAGGAAGGAAGGATGGAAGGTGTTTTAAGGCCTATCATCCTTTGTAGACTACATAAGGCTACCAAGCACAAAAATCACTAAAACAGTTTAGAGTAAACGCAAATCAAGTCGCGGTGTCCCTAGTTATTCGCCTCTCATGAATCGCGTAGGGAGACGCTGTGGATCTATTCTGACCCCGAACCCCCAGGGGCAGCGTCCTGGAGACACCTGAAGGGTGGACACCCCATGGACTTTCACTCAGCCAGCCCACGTGCGGCGTGGACTTGGGGACGACTTCAGCACAAAAGCCCAGCTCTGGGATGACGGGCACGCGGAATCAAGATGGCTGGATCGCCATCGATTTGGAGGGCTGGTCCAGCATCTCAGAGCCCGGGTGCGTCCAGCTGAGGACAGCAGTGACCGCGGAACTGCGAGCGAGACATGACCAGCATGGAGTCCCCAGGGACAGTGCGCTATGAGCTGCGGTCAGCTCCCGGACGCCAGTCGCCCTGGCAACAGCTTCGTCACCATGGCGACAAGGCACATTGCGCCGTCAGTTGCTAGCTCTTATATAAGCTGTAACCCTAGACTGTCATGTCATTTGCGCTTTTATCCCCTCTAATTTGATCCGTTGACTTTGTTCATTGTCGTTGTGATGTAAAGTAATAGAAGTACAAAGATAAGTTGGCGTTTCTGTACTGAAGTAATTACATTATGACGAACCTGTAAAAATATCATGCATCTGTAGTTACGTTCATAAGAAGCTCAAAATATTATTTATACGCGATTCTCTCAGGATTAACCATTATATGTCAATACCATACTCATACAGATCTTTGAAAGTGGTCTCATCATGTATTTCATAGCAAGAGTTAATCAAGCAATCAGAGTAAACTGTATAGTTTTCACACCAAAGCAGAATGACAATCTTAGCTTTGACGCACACAATTAACAGCATTGCAATTTTTTCTCTCTCTCTAGGTATGTGAAAGCTATATATGTTTCTACATTAATGTACTGTTACTCAGTAAACGCGGTCAGTATTTAAAGATAAAACCACATTAAGTGTATAATTACTGCTTACAGCTTGAAACCGTTGCTATGGTGTCGTTTGATGTAGTCGTAGTGACATGTGATAAAGTCTATGAAAGTGTTGTTGGAAGTTGTGCCCAAAGAGGTAATGATGTACTTATTTCAATCTCCCACCACCAGGGGGAGCATAACCTCAAATGCCGCACTCTTACATTATACGGTTTTGCTCTATTGCACATGTGTGGAGTAAACATTGGGTCCCTTCATTACTGCTCAGCATGGATTATGTGCTCTTCTTGACTTCTTTTCAAATGAGACCTATTCAGCTCGATTCTGTTAGTGTTTTTCCGTGTGATCTTGAGAATTGTCTTTTACATTTTTATTCCCCTATATATGAAGTCCAACAAAGAGGACTTTTCATTTTCACAATAGTGTGTTGCGGCCTATCGGCCTTTGTAGGCAATGTAAGGCCATTGATCACGAAAATCATCAGAACAAGTCAGAGTAAGAGCAAGTCATGCCACGATTTCTCTCACCTTTCACCTCTAACGGATCTCGTAGGGAGACGCGGTGAGTCTATTCTTACCCCAACCCACAGGGAGACGCGGTGAGTCTATTCTTACCCCCAACCCACAGGGAGACGCGGTGAGTCTATTCTTACCCCCAACCCACAGGGAGACGCGGTGAGTCTATTCTTACCCCCAACCCACAGGGAGACGCGGTGAGTCTATTCTTACCCCAACCCACAGGGAGACGCTGTGAGTCTATTCTTACCCCCAACCCACAGGGAGACGCGGTGAGTCTATTCTTACCCCCAACCCACAGGGAGACGCGGTGAGTCTATTCTTACCCCCAACCCACAGGGAGACGCGGTGAGTCTATTCTTACCCCCAACCCACAGGGAGACGCGGTGAGTCTATTCTTACCCCAACCCACAGGGAGACGCGGTGAGTCTATTCTTACCCCCAACCCACAGGGAGACGCGGTGAGTCTATTCTTACCCCCAACCCACAGGGAGACGCGGTGAGTCTATTCTTACCCCCAACCCACAGGGAGACGCGGTGAGTCTATTCTTACCCCCAACCCACAGGGAGACGCGGTGAGTCTATTCTTACCCCCAACCCACAGGGAGACGCTGTGAGTCTATTCTTACCCCAACCCACAGGGAGACGCTGTGAGTCTATTCTTACCCCAACCCACAGGGAGACGCTGTGAGTCTATTCTTACCCCAACCCACAGGGAGACGCTGTGAGTCTATTCTTACCCCAACCCACAGGGAGACGCTGTGAGTCTATTCTTACCCCAACCCACAGGGAGACGCTGTGAGTCTACTCCTACCCCAACCCACAGGGAGACGCTGTGAGTCTATTCTTACCCCAACCCACAGGGAGACGCTGTGAGTCTATTCTTACCCCCAACCCACAGGAGGATTAGAAGTGTAGAAAAGAGTGAGCATAACAACGTCTGCCTATCTCATTAGGGCAAGAACCTTACAAAGAAGTGGAGTCTGGAACAGTGTGGGAGCCTTGGAAAACAGACACGGAAAATGATAATTGTTACACGGCACAATGTACGAGTTTACGACCACAGCAGCTCCATGCTCCCTTGTTTGACTGGCTGTCGGGGTTTCGGGGGGGGGGGGGGGCGAGGGGGGCGACGGGGCGACGGGGGGCGATGTTGGGGGCGAGGGGGGGGCGGGGAGTGACGGGGGGGCGACGGGGGGCGGTTGGGGGCGAGGGGGCGAGGGGCGAGGGGGGGGCGACGGCCCGAGAGGGGACGAGAGGGGGCGAGAGGGGGGAGGATTGCGAGAGGGGGGTGCGAGAGGGGGTGCGAGAGGGGGTCCGAGAGGGGGTGCGAGAGGGAGTGCGAGAGGGAGTGCGAGAGGGGGGGGGGGGGGGGCGAAAGGAAGCGAGAGGGGGCGAGAAGGGGTGAGGGAGCGAGGGGGGCGACAGGGGGGTGAGTGGGCGAGGGGGGGGCGAGGGGGAGAGGGGGCGACGGGGCGAAAGGGTGAGGGGGGGGTCAGGGGGGAATGGAAAGTTATGCTAGAGATCTCAGTACTCATGTGAAAAGAGGGATCAGGAAACCGTCATTAATGTTATTAAAAGTATGTCTTATCTGCTCAATGACAGGAATAGTAAGAAACGTATTCTACAGCAACTTGACTAGGCTGATTAGGATGACGCATACACACTGAAATAAAACCAGGACGATTATGAAAACGCCCAATAGAGTCAGTTATTACACTCTCGTAGTTTAGTATTACAGTTTCAAAAAATGTCCAGCTGATACTTTGTGAGAAATTAACTCATTTGACCTAAAAAAAGACGACGACAAAGACTACAGCGATGACGAGACAGATAACAACGAAGTAGATGACAGCAGAACAGCAATGAGGGCAAAAAACAAATCTAGTCTAAAACCAGAAAGAGCACACTTGGTTTCTGACACATGCAATGTCCAAGATTACATAAACACAGCGTAGAACAGATGGATGAATGAATGGAGGAATGAGATTTTACTGCTTATCCGTCTGTCACGTACTGCACGTGGCAGACGTGGTATTTTTGCAGCGGGCAATTAATCATATTTTTAATCTACATAACACAGTATCATCGTGCAGTGTGCACGGAACTTCAGCAGAAGTTTGGGCTATAGCAGCAAGCTTGTGGTTGTATGAAGGCAAACAGCATTCGTCAATAATTTATGTTGTGACTCTGTCTTTATTTAGATTTGTGCAAGTACCGATTAAAAAAAAATCATCAAAACTATAGTTATTTGATACAATTGAATTGTGATGTATGAATAATGTACGATGACATTTTAATGGGCAGCTCTCTGTTACTGTTTGGCTTGGAATATGCAAAGATGGAAAGTACTGTGAAGTTGGACCGTGCTTGATGAGTTGATCACGAGGGCACACGCACGAGGCAATCCATGTGCGAACTCAAGATCTTCTCAAATGTGGACGTATGCACACAAATACACTCTGCCATTCCTCCTCACTATAGACAAGCAATAACAAAAGGCTCAAACATTTGAAAAAATAATAGAAAGTTGAAAAGTCGATACAACGTAGAGAAAACACGCATAAAGCCTCAGGTTTGGACATGCTTGCAACTCAAAACTTTCCAAAATTAATGAGCTTGCTTGTGTCGCTTGCTTGTGTCGCTTGCTCAGGCGCTGTAGTTTGTGTGATTCTTTTCTTGAGAGTTAGATACACTCTCTTTGTAGGAGTTGACAGATCTACAGACCATCAGACCATCAGTCGTTCAAGCTACCGCATTCAACCAAAACTCTTTCCATACGAATCCTGACGGCTACAACGACTCTGACATTTTCCTTTTACAATACAGTGATGAGTCTCTCCATAAAACCTGAACTTTTACCTTTAACCCTGCAGAGGATGATGTCACTTGTGAATGAGCAGTTTTACCTGTTTATTAGACAGGTGTCATAAACTTTGAAATATTATTCAAACTATGATTCCCCCTGTGGGTTTGGGGAGAGAATTGACCCACTGCGTCTCTCCATGTGATTCACAAAAGGCGAATAACTAAGGAGATCGTGACGTGACATGCACTTACTCTAAATATTTTTATTGTGGGGTGCTAGATGGTGCTGGATGGTGCTGGATGGTGCTGGATGGTGCTGGATGGTGCTGGATGGTGCTGGATGGTGCTGGATGGTGCAAGAGCGCTGTGGAAGATTCCAGCTGTGACTGGAGTCCCCTCGACAGGGTCGTTTCCTAGTTACGTCACGTAGTCGGGATGGAATTGCTTTTAAAGTGTCATGTAACATCGCTTCGTGCTGCTTTGAGACAGTCGAGTGGGTTCTTGTTGATTCACGAAACGTCCAAGGTGTGGTAAAAAGTACATAAGCGGGGGTTGGGGTGGTGGTGGGGTTGGGGGTAGCGAGCTAAGATGACACATTTCAGAGCGTGCAGACAGACGAGAGTGCAATAACACTGATTCTGTCCTCAGGGGATAGAGCCCCGAGAGTGAAGGGCAATCATGGTATTGCTGTAAACTGATCATATCCTTGGGAATTGACAAGTGCACAAATAATTTTTTTTTATAGAAACAACTATCGGATTTGGATTTCAACTTTCCCCTCACAAGCTAGGAGAAACCCCCGTGTCTACACGTTATGAAGGAGAGGGTCACAACAGTTTGATTGATTTCATGATTAATGGCCTTACATAGCCTACAAAGACTGATAGATCGTAAAACTCCATCCGTCCGTCCGTCCGTCCGTCCGTCCGCCCGCCCGCCCGCCCGTCCGCCCGCCCGCCCGTCCGTCTGTCCGTCCATCCATCAAAGTATAAAAAAAATTCAAGTAACTCAATAGAATGACCACTTCTCTTCAATGAAAAAAAGACAACAAATGTCTGCATTTGACCAAGAGAAAATGCATCTTCAATTATGATATCTATTATTTATCTATTATTTTTATTCGTAATCTACAGTATTATACATCACGATCCAAGCACAATTTTTATCACAGTGTGTGACGTCCATCACATTAGTCACGCTTTTCGGACGGACGTCCGAGCAAGTCTAAACGGCAGCATTGCTGGAGAAATCGGTCTTCATCAGCTCGTAGCCGAAAGTTCAGCGGCTGTCTTCATCTGACTATTGCGAGACGAGAGATAAGCAAAGACTAGCAAAAACGATGTTTGACATGCTCGTTGCATGTACATGAATGAATACGGCAACTTACACACTCGCCTAATGCGGTAAAGACGCTTGATCCATCCATTTACGGGAAAATTGCGCAGTGGCGTGGGCCAAACTGAGTCGACTAGAGGCATCAGCACACGCTGCGGACTGCTGTTAGGTTAGGCACATCACCACACGCACCATGTTAAGACACTCCACTGTCACCACACGCACCAAGTTCAGGCACACCACTGTGGGCAGATAACTGCCATCTGAGAGAGGAGCATGCTAATGACTACATGACTCCGTCAGAGGAAAGGATATATGATGACGTAGTCATAAGGCCTCCATATCACGGTAACAGCAGCAGCAGCCTTGCAAACTGGCGCCAGAGGTGGCTGGTTGAAGGGTGTCTGGATATGGAGGTCTCCCATGCCACCATGCCAGACACATCACCCCCCTGACCTGTCCCCCACCCACCTCCCCTTCCTGACCTCCCCGCCCCCCCCCCCCTCTCTCCGAACGCCCATTCCCCCCCAACTCTTACCCACCCCGTCCCCCTTTTCTCCCTCCCTGACTTCCCTCCCCTGCCTCCTTCCCCGCCCCCCTACCCATCATTTTCCCTGCCCCCCGCCAACCTTGCCAACCTTGGGACTTGTCGCTGTGCTGTTTTGTCTCCACCGTCAATTATTGATGAGGCTAGTCCTCCTTCCCTCCTCCTCATGCCCTCCTGCTCCCCAGCCCCCATCTCATGTCTTTTGCTTTTTCCCCACACAAATGCGAGCAGACGAGTCCTTTACATGGAGTCTGGCTTTTTCTCTTTCTTTCCTGTCTGCCGTTGCCAGAGGGAAGGCTTTCACTCTGTTCTATCGAGGCTTTGCTCCCCGGCCAGTTCTGGCAAGACCAGCTGAAAGCATTGATGGGTGCATGTGACGTTGCCCTGTGTTCGGTGCAGAGGAGAAAACTCTTACTTATCAGTGGTCTTTCTTTTTTCTTTTTTCGAATATCGCCTGTCTTTGAAGGCTAAATGCACGATTTCGTGTCCCAGCTTCGCACGATTTAGAAGATATGTTTGCCGCAGAGTGCCTGACATCGTTTACCACGACTGATATGTTCAGGGAGAATTGGTCTAAGAAGAGAAATAGAGATTGGGACCAGACAATTTGCACGTGCAGAGCAACTCGGGGAGAAATAGATGAGAGACTTTCGTCTACTCTACTGAAACTATAGGTGTAAATGTGGCTCGTTGTGGCTTTGCTTTCATTTGAGTGCACCTCCTTTGTTGTATATGCTTTCACCCAAGCAAGAGGAAACGGATGAGATGTGATTACTCATTGTTACTAACATTGCATACGCTGTCCCAGAGCAAATAGTGACGGTGATTTACTGTGTCTTTGACCAAAAAGCTGTTTAGCAGAACATGGACATGAATGTACGTTGTAATCAGTTTCCATTTATATGCTTTCCACGATTTCCTTGTAAATTGTCACTTGTTCATTTCATACAGTTTTTATGATCCCGGGATGGACAGGCAATGTGAAACTGATGCAGATATCCACAGGGTTTATTTTGTATCAACTTGTAAAGCACGAGGAAGGCAATCTAGTTCTCTATGATGTCCTCAAGGAAACTTTCTTTCAAAGTCACGCAGAAAGTCCATTGAGTGTGGTAATAAATTCATTCGAGGACTCGTAAAGATTTTCGCTGAAACCAGTTCTGACTATTCAAGCCGGTCTAGAGTCAAGCATCATCCTTTTTAAGCTCTTTTTAAATTATGCCTAGCATTTGTCCCAGGATTCAAGACGCAGTTTTCAAGGATTTGATCCAAAGAAATTGAAATATTCAGTGCACAAAGATGTATGACAGAAGATAAAATTGAGCAAGACTGGAACTGTGGTTAATATGAGTAGTCATGAATACATCCGAGTATTTCTTGGCGCTTCAATAAACTGAAAAGTACATTGCACCTCGGTGTCTCCTCTAACGTAAATGATTTTTTCTTTATAGGTGCATTGCTAGCTAAAGTCAATCCGGAATATTCTTTTATTGTAAAGTGTGAAGAGCAGCGGTCCAAGGACGGGCCTCAGTGGCACATCGAACCCCAGGATCCGTGCATGGTGGTGACGCGGCGTTGTTCACCTGCACGCACTGCATGTGCTCATTTAGATACAATCTAAACCATGTTTGGGCAACTCCCTTGATTCCAATCTTGGGTTCCAGTCTCTGCATCAGAATGTAGTGGTCGATTGTGTTGAAGGCAGTTGAGAGATCTAGTATGACCAGCAGTATGATATTTCCTATTGTCCACCGCCATCTTGATGTCATTTTGAATTTGATGAGCTGGTGAGAGTTAAAGGCAAGCCAAGCCACGCTTTCCCTAGTTATTCGCCTTGTACAAATTGTGTGGGGAGACGCGGTGGCTATGTACCTTACCCACAAGGCCTTGCAAAATAATTATCATCCAGTTTAGACGTTTTCTAAACGGCAGATTCATCAAGTGCAACACGGCTAGAGCCTCTTGCTGCCCCCTTTATCAGCTGCAATCTCTGGCTGCTTGGCTGTCAGGGCCTGCTCCAGTAGCTAAGCTTGGGGTGACCCCAAACAACAAAGAGGTCTTTGGGTAGACATCTGGACAGGGTCAGATCATTCAGATCCAATCATGTGTTCAAAGTACCTCAGAAGATCTAGAGCAACTCAAGCGTAAGAACAGCCAATTGCTAAACCTCTATGTATACAAGCGTACAGCCGTCATATACATGTAGAGGTGTGTGTGTGTGTGTGTGTGTGTGTGTGTGTGTGTGTGTGTGTGTGCGCGCGCGCGCATGCATAGTGGACATTTTGGAGTTGTAGTCGAGACAGTATGTAGTGTCCAAAGCCACCACAATCGGTTTGATTTTGTTCTTTATAGTGTCCTGCAGTACGAATCAAATTGTCGTTTTACATCGAAAAAGTGTTCCCATCTTAAATAATTTTGACAGATGGCTTCAAAATGTTTTATTCCATTCATTGACACACTCAACAGTGTGTGTGTTTGTTTGTGTGTGTGTGTGTGTGTGTGTGTGTGTGTGTGTGTGTGTGTGTGTGTGTGTGTGTGTGTGTGTGTGTGTGTGTGTGTGTGTGTGTGTGTGTGTGTGTGTGTGAGTGTGTGTGTGTGTGTGTGTGTGTGTGTGCGTGTGTGTGTGTTCTACAGGGACGAGTTACAAGCGCAAAATCAAAACAGGCAGAAAAAGATTTCCAGTACTCACCTTTCTGTTCTCGATGCAGTAACAGAGGCCCAAAGAAAGTTTGTTTTGAAAGGTTACCGTGGAAAAATATGCAACCTCAAGCTGGATGTTGTTCACTTGTCAGAGGCGATTCTCTCCACAATTTTTAAACCTTTACCATTTAACAGGAATTGTACAGTAATTTATACAGTATGTAACTATTGTAAGTTCAGTTAGTCCGCCTATGTAGATTCTGCTGCTCTCTCCTCCAAGATGCTGGGCAAGCACGTTTCCCTAAATACCCAAAGACTATCCCTGGCCAGTGCGGCCTTGGCACATGTGTTCCCCATCATCAACGCGACCTCTGTCCATCGAGTGCTGACTCCTGCACCTACCTATGACCTCTATCGCCACTACGTCACTCCAAGACCGCTGACGCCGCATCTCGGACCCCTGACGCAGCTCGCCCCCAGAACACCTGCATCGTACCTGCCTACTCAGCAACCCTGGCCCCAACCGTTTTTGGTGATGCGGTGCCTCCCTGTGCCACAGACCACATGTATATATGAGAGGGCATTTGCCCTCAGAGAGACTCCTTTTGCCTTGGCCTTCCCCTCAGACCACAGTGATAGAGTTTTCCCCCCAGGTATGAGAGCTCTCTTTATTGTTGTTACCTTCGCTGCCCGAGTCTCCAATAAACCTCCCTACCGAAGAGTAAGTTTGTCATCGTTGCCTGCTTCCCGCTCTACTCGGTTTCAAATATCCCCACAACCGTGTAACATAACATTAGAAAGAAGAAAGTTTCAAGGTTGTGTAATGAATATTTATTTCTTTCTCCTCGAAGATATAAACGTCTTCATTTGAAGACTACTTTCCTAAAGGTAAAGATGGGTGATTTTCAACATGTCACATTCCTTGTCACTCGTCCGTCATCTCTACTCCCAGAAGAGAATGCAACTAGGCAGGGAGGAACACGCCTGAGCTGTTTTTCACTTTTCTCCATCTTCACTCTCACAGAATCCCCTTACATGCTCCTATACGGGGAAAAGTGATCTGACTGAAGCACCTTGCTGATAGGCGAAACTATAGGAATTACGGAGATTAGAACCCCGGACCCACTAGCTGCAAGCGCCTGCAGGCCAAGTGGTCTAACAATGCAGCCTAACACTGACACTACATGAACTTGTTAGCTGTAGCCGTATGAGTATGCGAGGCTATTTTGGGATTCCTCCCACTGAACTTGCTTGTGTCATTTAATTGGAATGTCCCAACTCTTGCATCGTGACGCAATGGGGACAGTACTTATCATCGAGCTCGGGCACTGCTGTTAGAATAAAGCGCTTTCCTCGACCACCTGCTGGTATAAATAAGTGTGTTTATGAGAGAGAATTGTTGAAATCGCGCTTCATGGTGACGTTGTTTGCTGAAGAAAGTGGCAAGTCATAATCCGTCCGTCTTGCGGAAGGA
>JAWQFJ010010968.1:102500-135000 GCA_034096865.1 Theodoxus fluviatilis
AAAACCAAGGCTACAGCAAAATGTTGTTATGTTGTACTCTTATGTGGGGATTATCTTCAGCCGTGGTAAGCTCCTTACATAACAACTGGCATTCTCTGGAGACAGAGATCAAATCCCCTGAAGACGGAGTGTGGCTGCCTATATGGCGGAGTGTTCAAAAACAGTCACACACGCAATCATCTCACCCACTTGAGTGATCCTGGGGGTGTTTAGCCCAGGTACGCAACAACAACAACAACAACAACAACAACAACAACGGTAGCGACCATTACTACTGTTTATTTGTATGTTGTTGATAAATTATGTGTAGTTTGATAACCGTAACTTTGATCAACTGGTTAAGTAGTTGTGTGAATGATTTACAGTACCATTACTTTGTCCATCTTGCCAATGGTTTACAACTGTGGCCTTGCTATGATGTGAATGTTGAATGTTCCTTTCCGTCCGGGTACATATAGTTACATCATTGTCACGGATCTGGTAAAACATAAACTTATTAATGTTGTTTATCAGATGAGTACTTTTGTTCCTTTTCCGCCGCCTGCTGGCATTTCTTGTGATTTTTTGGTAAATTTTCATTTCTGTTTGTGAATTATGTTAATTCCTTCTTCTATAGGCTGTAGAGCCTGACGAATAAAGTGTAAAAAAGTGACTCTCTGTCTCTCTGCCTGCCTGCCTGCCTGTCTGCATCTCTCTCACTCACTCTCTCTCTCTATCTCTCTCTCTCTCTCTCTCTCATAATGATCGTTTACTAGTGTTGATTTGTGTTTTTGTGTGTGTGTTTTTTAATTGGATAGTTTTTGCTCTTTGATTTGGCTTTGGAAGGAATTGGTTGTTATGCCCTGGACTATGTGGATAGTGATAATAGAATCGTAGTGTCACCTTGTGCTTGACTGATCAGCGGTCTAGAAGCTGAATACGTGCTGATGGTTAAACCCGTCCGAGTACAAATGGCTGTATCGTTGTTAAAGGAGCTGAGCTAGACCGCACGTACCAGCACAAACCCCACAAATGTTGTGTTACATTATTTGGTTAGTTTATATGCGCTTTTATTTATTTATTTAATTATTTTTGTGACGTGCGTGCGTGCGTGCGTGTGTGTGTGTGTGTGTGTGTGTGTGTGTGTGTGTGTGTGTGCGCGCGCGCGCGCTTATTGGCCATATAATTTAGTTGTTTTTGTTGGATTTCTGTTCGAATATAGCATTAAGATTTTTTTAAACTGCTTTGTTTATGGGCCGACGGCTTGACAAATAAAGTTTCAAAGTTTCTCTCTCTCTCTCTCTCTCTCTCTCTCTCTCTCTCTCTCTCTCTCTCTCTCTCTCTCTCTCTCTCTCTCTCTCTCATACAATCACACACGCGCTTACACACACACACGCGCACACACAAACGCACACACACACACACACACACACACAAACACACACACACACACACACTGTGCTCTGTTTATATGAGGAATACATTATGGAACATATGTTTCAATTTAATCCCTCTGTATGTCGTGGGCAAGAATAGACCCACCGTGTCTACCGATACGATTCGTGAGATGTGAATAACTAGGGAAATGGCGACTTAACTTGCTCTTATTCTAACCATCTGTAACGATTTTTTCGTGCACAATATCCATAGATTACCAACAATGATAGGCCCTGGAATTCCACCCATCAATTCATCTTTAATTTCAAGAAAATAATGCTAAGTTATGAGTGTTTTTGATACAATATTCGAGGATATTTTCACGAATACCACAAGCACCCTTGAAAATATCCATTACTGCAAAATAAGTGGTATATCAAACAATTTCGGATCAATTTACACCAGGTCGCTTGCGTTTTACGTCCCCCTTTGAACGTAATATGTCACACTGGTAACGTACTACATAACACAATCCAAGTCACATGACTTTTCCCCCTCGTTATGTGATAAAAGTGAGCTCACAAATCTTCAATGGAATGAATGAAGTTTTACGGCTTATAAGCCTTTGTAGGCTATGTAAGCCCACTAATCACGGAATCAATTAAGCCATTTAGAGTTAGCGCAAGTCAAGTCACGATGTCTCTATGTATTCGCCTCTTAAGCCGGTTCTTAACTGGTGTTTGCCAAGTCCTGTCAAATACTGGCCAAGTATTCGGTCAAAATTTGCCGGGTCTTGGGATGTATTCGCTGAACATTTGGTCAAATAATTCGGTTCTTAATAGGTTTTCGTCAAGAGTTAGCAAATAGTAGCCAAGACGTGTGATATTGGCTCGACTGATAATGCCAATAGCTCTTGGTGCGAGATATTCGTGAGATCCCCTCAGACCACAATGGCGGTAAAAAATCTGTCGCTTAGTTTACCTTTACAGCCATTGCACCGTAACAATATGGTCATGATGCCGAGCGATGCCATACTGCAAATATGTTTTGTTTGCGAGATCTTGTTGGTTTCGTCAAGTTGTTAAGAAGCTAAAGGTTAACCAAGACTTGGTGCAGTAGTTGCCGAATGTTTGCCAATAAGCAATTTGCCAAGACTTGGTGAATATTACCCAAGATTTATTTGTCAATTAAGAACAGGCTTAAAGCACAAAGTTTCACTTTTCTCAACAACAACAAGAACACATGTTGTTCAAACAAGACCCGCAGCCGGAACACATTTTCATGACTGATGGATGGATGGGTCGTGTTTTACGGCCTATCAGCCTTTGTAGGCTATATAAGGCCAGTAAGCACGAAAATCACTAGAACAGTTTAAGAGTACACGCAAATCAAGTCACGGTGTCCCTAGTTATTCGCCTCTTACAAATCGTGTAGGGAGACACGGTGGGTCAATTCTTACCCGAACCCTCAGGGGGATGACAGAACTGAGCATTTCTTGTCAACATCCATTATCATTTTTCATCTTTCTCTAAATTGTGCTTTTCGTTGCTAAGTTTATTTTCCCTTCTTGACCCCCATGTGTCAAAACTCCAAGAGTTAACAGTTTGAAAGAAAGCCATCCCAGTCTACTCCCTGCATCTACATTGTTACTGGCCACAGTGTGCAAATGCACGTGTGTGTCCCTTTATTATTCTAGCCAACAGTCTCATATTCCAACCTGAAATGTATTTCATCTGAATCTGTTAGCCAGATGCTTGTGCATGAGCACGCATGTGTGTACTGTGTGAACTCATGTGTGCGTGTGTGTGCGCGCGCGCGCGTGTGTGTGTGTGTTTGTGTGCGTGCGTGCGGGATAATTTCTGTCCCAAATATCTCACAGCATTTTAGGAATTTGTCAAATATAGACATCTTGAGAAGATCTTGGATACTGGGAATGGCAAATTTCATCTTGAAAACAGAACACCAGCTTGAAACAGCAGCGATGTAGTATGTTCGTTTTGAGGAATGGAATGGATCGAGTTTTACGACCTGTCAGCCTTTGTAGGCTATCATGGCCAATAATGACGGAATCAATGAAACTATCTTCATTAACTGCGTCAATTACGATGTCCCTATTTATTCGCCTCTTATCAATCGCGCAAGGAGAACGCGGTGGGTTCATTCTCACCTCCAACTTACAGGGGGCTTCGTTCGTTGGACTGTGTCTGTCTACCCATTTGTCTGTCAGCAGTGCTCGCCGTGTCTTTTCATCCAATTATCTGTCTGTCCATCCATTCATCCGTTCTACCCTCTGTCTTCGTAAGTGTACTTTGTGTATGCGTGCTCCTGCGCTCTCCAGTCCTTGCATCTGCGAATATTTGTCTGCTTTCTCACGTCTGCATGCACCCGATAACAGTTTCCTTACAAATCTGTGGCTTCCAGTTTATGCAAGGATGTTGGCAACTATATTTACTGTTATCTCAATTTTATTTTCGTTCCATTTATAGAGTGTGGTCTCTGCGAGTGTGGATATGAACTGTCAGCGAGATGTTTCAAATCCCTTTCCAGACGGGTTCGGGTCAACGCATCCATTTCTGCATGACAGACGAGCAAGCTATGCTACAATATTAGTCAAGCTCAGAGATTACATAGATGGATTTCCGTGTATATAGTGCAAGACGCTGCAACCTGACAGGAATTTCCGGAAGACAGACGTCCCGTCTGCTGGTGTCAGCGTCAAGTAATCTTGATGTCAGCAGGGTGAAATGTTGGCATCTGCTGTGAGACATTCACTACAACGTGTCATGCCCACTTCCGGCGAATTTTGAAACACCAGAAGGACCACAAAATCAAAAACACAAATACATGTCGTTGTTTGACCATGTTTAATAAAAGTCGCTTCACGCGGAACAGTTTTGATAAATAACAGGTGTACCATCATTGTCATCGTCGTCGTTTGCCTATTTAAATGACAACAGTAATATGAGGTAGTCGGAGAAAAATCATGTCGCAGAACAGAAGGGGATAACCCTGGTATGGCGACCCCCGGAATGGAACTGACCCAACATTTTTGACAGGTCTGGAGAGGCGGAGAAAGGTGTTGAAGCATGGGGGTGGAGATGGGGGTGTTGAGGTGGTTGGGAGGGGATGACAGAGTGAAGGTAGAACGAGATGAGGTAGATTTAAAATGGACGACCCCTACAGCCCACCAAACAAGGAAATGACATTTTAAGGAGCAAGCTCAACAAGAGATTAAAAACCTAGATTGAAAATGAGATGGTTGCTTTTCAACTAAGTGTGAAAGAAAGTAGAACGCACGCATCTCTCATTCTGAATCACAAAGCAAACTGTTCACCCTGAGCCTAAAAACACCACCAAAGATCTGAAAATCCCAATCCGATGGGCGAGAGCAAAAAAGCGAGCCGAGTGACGAGGACACGTTTGTGCGAGATGGAACATGCATATGGTAAAAAAGATGGCGCCTGAACGATATCCTGTACGATCAGCACGTGGCCAGTGGTTTTAGCGTAAACTTTGCCTCCCCTCAAACTTTCTTCATCGACCATGCGTCTATAGTCCACATTTAGCAGTCAAGAAAATGAATGAGCGTTCAAAGCTTCGCCATTTCGCTCCTTCCTACTCCTATATAGTGGACTGGCAGTAGACGAGACTATTTCCGGACGTTATCATTTTCCTGGGGACCACGGAGCAAAGAAATCACATACATTGTAATTCCCTGCGGCAGACTCTGCGCTTGGAACGTCTAAGCGTCTTTTTAGACCATCTTGGGGGAGATGCTGCCTTGGTTCATAATCCATCTTAGGCATTTGTCTTGGATTCTTTGGTCCAGAACCCTTTTCATGCAGTCCCCAGACCAGGCGTCTACACACCAACGTGGCCAAGCAATGAAATAGTCTCAAAGTCATACTAGCACGACAAAAACATTTCTAATGGGGTGATGTCATTCCTATGCTTCACCACGACAACGACTGAAAGGAATGATTACCTGAATAAAACGTGTGCAAGAAAATACATCAACCATCAACACATTGTTAAAAAGTCACCTGAGCAAGAGGAAATAGAAAATGGAAGAATCCAGTGAAAATCACCAGCTATAGGAAATGTTTTTCTTTAGCGTACTGAGACATCATTGACAAGAAAACTGGGGAGGGATTTATCCGACGAGTTTTTACAGGCAACAAGAGCATGCAACTTCGACATCGACTTATAGCAACGACATATTGCACCAGCCTGCTTCTAAACCTATCTCACAAATCCTGTGGAAATAATACACGTTTCTACGGGGAGTCTAACAGGCTCCATCTTTGCCATGGACGCATTTTGCATCATGCCAATGGACTTTCGGTGACAGTTGCGCGCCGGGCACAATGTACATGGGAGGCAAATAACTGGGAGGTAAGTGCCAGTTTGTTACGAATTCCACGCACAGCGAAAACAAACAGGTCGACCCATTGATCCCAAAGTGGTAGTCAGTCTGACCAAACACGTTCGGGGATGTATGTTTGTGCAGTCACGCAATTTCCCCAAACGCACGCCCAATGCCATTTGTACCTCCCAAACACAGCTACGTATCAGTTCCTAGGACACAGGCAGTCACACAGTTGTAGGCAGCAAGGACTGAAGGAACCTCCACCCGTTCACCTTGATTGTCTCTCCTGAAGAAGACCCCTTTGGAAGGTTCGAGCTTTTTCATGGTTTTGTCTTCGTGCCTTGGTTGAATAAGGCATTCTCTACTTAATATTTCTCCCAATTTATCATATCATCATCATCACAACTTCTACTACTATCTAAATGAGTATATGAAATTATGAATGAAGATCGGCAATATAGTGCACGACGATGAAAACTTTGGATGAAAGAAATGTGAACTTTTCAATGTGTTGCTAGCAATTGCATGCCAGTCCTTTTTACCTTTTTTAATATGCGTTAAATTCAGCACCAATTCAATAAAATATTATCAGCAGAGAGATATTAGTATGGGAATGAACTTTAACTCCCATAATCGCTTTTATCCCTTTTTTACACTTGATTCATATACTGTCACAAGGGAAGGGGTGAGGGATAGAAGGCGAGGGTTACAAATTAAAAGATTAGGAATTGTACACTGTTGAGAACATTGCAAAATCAGTAGGTTTGGATCGATGGGGTTTTGTTTAGATATGGTGGTATCCTGCATGCTTATTTCCGGGCTTCGAGTTTTCACATTTCCTATTTTAAGATTGACTTGCAGAGAGTTCCAAGCCAAACAAACGAGTGCCCCTAGCTAATTAATGGATTTCGCGGATTCCAACCGGATACAGTAGAACAGGATAATTTATCAGCTTTCACTACGAACAACAACTCCAAAATCAGAGAGAACCACGAAGCGTAGATGCGGATAAATGCGTGTGCAATTTATTATCCTGTCGTCACAAAGAGATACGAAGCGACAACAATACTTTTTCTAAGTTTTGAAACGTTTCAGGCTTCTGTCCTAACACGGCAATGCCTACCATTCCTTCGTGAATATTTACAGACAAACAACGGCTGCGTGAAAAACGTGCAGCTGCTCTAATGAAGACCCGATCAACCGCAGATGTTGGCCGAAGCACACGAGGAAAATCAACCTTAGTTCTGAGGCATTTCCTTCAAAGTGCCTTTCCAATAAGTGACCAGACAACCTCAATACCAACAAGAGAAAGGAAACCTCACACCCAGCGGTTCATTCAGTAGCAACGCTGGCAATATCTGTCATCAGCCTATGGCTGGGCCTCAGCCTTCAAAGCAGCTTCCCTTCACTCTTTTTTGAAAGCCTACCCCCCACCCACTCCCTCGCCTGGCTCAAGGCCGCACCCACGCGTCCGACAAAAGAGGGCATGATGCGCGCGTGTTATATGTCACGTGAACAAGGCCACGCCAAAGCACCAGTGTGGTTTACAAAAATGAAAATACTCCCGAGGCCACCAAAAGGGATTCTGCCTGTACACGTGGGCAGAACTGAGAATTCTGTTGTGGTAGAAGGCCGTGTTGACGCGATTTAGCACTGCGAGTGCCTTGTCATTCACATCACCACAGAGTTCCACCGGTATCATTCTACATGTGGAGATTTCTCACTTTCTCGCTCAGGCATTTTACATACAATGCCCCGGGGCCAGTTCAGGAGGACAAGTGCTCGCGAGCGCTTGGTATGCTCGTCTCCTGAAAAGGCCTCCTCGCCTTGCAAGTCTAGTAGTAGTTGTCGAAGTAGTATTGTTAATAGCAGCAGTAATAGCAGAAACGGCGAGCAGCCTTCTCTACTTCCCAGCACGCGCTTGCGAGCGCTCGATTTCCTAAACAGGGAGCAAGTCTTGGTGGTTATACTTTTAAACTGTAGCGTATCTATAACGACGCAATCAACTGGAACCTCAATTCCGAAATATTTCCTCAACGATTCCTCATGCCTCTCAGGCGGATAACGGCTACACAGAGCAGAGACCATTTTCACGCACATTGCGGAATAGAAAACGATAACAAGACTCACACATGCACTGCATCAACGACTTAAAAATAAACACCAACATTCACCAAACAAAGATCTCGCAAAATAAATTATCAACACTACTGGAATTGCGCAAAAATGCAGAAGAGACGGAATGGGATTTTCATCACTAGCAAACTTGTGTCGAAGTAACCAACAACTGGGCCTGACTATTTGCACAGGTTCTTCAATATCCCCGAGTTGAACAGGAGCACACAATGCCAGCATGACGCAAGTAAAGTTTGCCGAGGGAGTGGCTGTGTTCCCAGTTTTTCCATACATATTTCCCCTCTCTCTCCAGCATATAGTCCAGAGACCACACCAAGCATGGAGAGGAGGCACGCTATTTCTCCCCATCCCACCCCCACTGCCCATTGATCCATCTTTCCCCCCATCCCCTAAACTCTCGCACCCCATTACCACAAGTCCAACTAAACCCGTGGACCTCCTCCCTTCAGCACAGCGGTCTCCGGACGATACAAATAGGCGAGATCAGCTCTCTGCCCAGTATGCCAGACCCAAGAATCGCATCACAATGTTGTATCACAAGGTCCACTAAAAGCACTTGACCATGGGCCTGGCAGACTAGACATGAGAGTGCTGAAATCCCCAGTCACAAAAACAGCTAATGGGACGACAGTTGATTTGAGCAACTCTACCAGAATACCCGTATTAGTGCAGAGATCAAGCATGTCTGTCACAGACGACACAACAACGAAAGTGTGCGTACAGAACAAGGGGAAAGGGTAGGGCAGATGGAAAGGCTGAGGAGGGGATGAAAACGAGGAAGGTGATATAGGGGCTATCTTTCAAAAATGAAAGCTAGAGCAGGAAACGTGAGCAGTGGAAATCCTGAAATGGATGGATAGAAGGAGGAAAAGCAGAGACTGAGATCATAAGTAAAGTATAACTCACAAGAAAAACCTCCAAATTATCCCTCCTCCAAAAAGCTGAGTGAATCAACACCATTATACGCGATGTACAGATTGAGCTGCCAGTGCAGATAGTTCAGTACGATTGTTATAATCATTCACTATTATTACAATCAGCATCTTGAGTGGGCAGGTGACTACCATTAAATGTTCCATGCGTGCATTTCAGAACCCGCAACACAGATTACAAATATTTTCGAATGGTGTAGACTAAAAAAACTTACATTGCTAGCAGGAAACGAAAAGATTGAGAACAGCCCCCATTGCGACTGAAAATCGACAACTTCTCTGTTAACATGACCAATAACAGCTCTAGGGTAATCCTCAGTTTTCGCAGTTGGTGATAGGAGCCATGGACTAACATCACCACGACGCCATGCAAGTTCATTCCAGAGCAACAACGCCGGCACAGTTCTTCGATGCGAAGCTATAGGCACCACTCCTTTCCACGTTACAAGGTAACATGGCTACGAGAGAGTTTCTCGACCTCGCAAATTCTGCATCCACATTTGCACCCAATAACCACTTTGTCCACAAGGCCTCTCCACCTCTGACCCCTGCAGCACCTCATCGTACGTGGCAACAACATTTCAGGCTGGAGAAAACGGGGCATGACCTACAATGTCAAAGTAAATAAAGTAGGGCTGACTTTTATATTGCGACTTTTCATCCAGTGATGGAAATTTAATCCACACTTGCCCCCTGGTCATTGGGCTAATCTTATCCTTTCAACACCATCCGAGCGCCCTGGGGAACATTCAATCAGGCTTCGGATGAACGCGCACTTAGCTACTTTTTACCATGTTTCAGCTCAGACCTAACAGGAACCTGTTTTAATCCTGGATGGGGAAAAACTGAGCAAACGATCTTGCTCAAGGATGAGACTGATCAACACAGCTGCGAGCGCGGCACCCTTGAGTCACAATGACTGCAAGTAGCTGTCCCAACTACTCTAGCACAAAGCCCCACAAGTACATATACATTACATGCCAAAGCTGGGATGGATGGATGGATGGATGGCGTTTTACGGCCTATCAGCCTTTGAAGGCTATGTAAGGCCACTAAGCACGAAGATCACTAGAGCAGTTTAGAGGAAACGCAAATCAAGTCACGGTGTCCCTAGTCATTCGCCTCTTACGAATCGCGTATGGAGGCGCGGTGGGTCCTAAAGCTAGGAAGGAGGACACACTCTTTTCTGCCAAACCAACCAGAGCGTTCAAATCCGGTGCATACCATATCTGTCCTACACTTTTCCCTCGGTTCTCTCCGAGTATCTTCTCCCTTCATCCGGCCTTCTACGGTTATCCTCACATGATAAACAGGAAGGAAGGGGGGGTGGGGGTGAAGGGGGGCGGGGGGGAGGAGAGAGAAAGGAGGTAGGGTGGGGTTACGCGGCTGGTCAAGATGCTGTTAGAGTGCGTCTCCGGGTCAAGGCCATTTTTTTCTGGGACTCCATCTCCGTCACGTGGTGAACACGGCTGGAAGGCCCGCATGCCTCTACAGCATCACTCAGTACGAGAAGGGCCCACGGCTAAATATAGCCTCCTGAATGCTCGCTTTCTCCGTAGAAGAGGAAAACTGAGCCATAACCCCCATCCCCTCCCCTCCAATTCACCCCTGACGCACTCTCTTCCGCGGACTCCCCCACCCCCACCCCGTAACATCCTGCCTTAGCTCCAAACTTACACACCTTTTAATCTAACTCCAGGGCAGCTCGATGTAAAGTTTAGAAGGCACGAATTCGACAAATTATTTTGATGCGACGTATCATTTTCGATTGCCATAGCGTTTGACGGTTGAATCAATATCACCGTACCCAAGTGCATTTGTTGGAATTAAAGTACACCTTTGCGGGCGTGTAGTGAATTCTCCCCCAAAAAAATTCTGTATAAAAAAGGAACGGAACAAAAATTATTATTTTTAATGTTGCGTTTAACAGCTTATATTGTGATGTGAAAATCTCTAGTACGAAAAAAAAATTATGTTACTGTTCAAATGCTTTCCTTTGGGAAGGCTACGTTTATTGTATCATCCGTGCATATGCATGTAAGCATGTGTGCGATTGTGTTCGTACGTACATTCTAAAATAAAACAAAATAATTTTCAAAGTATGAATATATAGAGACTTTAGTTAAACTGTGAAACACATCTGCTGCATACACCAGAGTTAAAATGTTTGCAAGCTACGAAAATCTCTACGCGTTTTTTCTACATCACCTTTCAAAATATAATAAAAGGGAATGGTTGCTCGAGAGCGTGCGCCGTTAGCAAACGGTTCTTTTCAGGGCAAACAAATTAATTAAAGAATACAATTAGTCGGACTTAATGTCACGATTTAGCTTTCAAAATATTGATAGGCAATCATGATCTCAAAGGGACGACAACATGGACAACTCCGTTAATGGAGTTAATTAAGGAAGAGTTAGGCTTTAAATTCGTAAATGTAAATTGCGGTGTTGAAAAAAAAAGTCTTGTCTATGTGAATATGAGTAACAACATTGGGCCGTTGACTTTCGAAATATAAGTTCGGTTCAGTTTAGTTTAGTTCATGGATCACTGCTCGCAAAGAAGTATAACCCTAAAATCCATTATTACAAAACTAAGAGAGATCCCACTCAAATACGGAGAGAGAGAAAAATCTTGAGTTTCCCTATTTCTAAACAATACATTCAGTTCAGTTGTTCAGTTCAGTTTCTTAACCCTGAGATGGGTTGTTGAGGCACCACTGATGACTTTCGGACAATCTTCCTCCATCGATCTCTATCCTCTGTGGCTCGCTGTGAGTCAGCAAAGGTCAAGCCTGTCCACTCTTTGATGTTTCCCACCTCTTTCTCTGCCTGCCTCTCCTTCTCCCACCTGGTACGGTACCTTGCAGGATGGTCTTTGCCAGCCCACAGCCTCTTGACACGTGACCGTACCACTTCAGCTTTTTGCTTTTCACGATTGACAGCAGGTCTTCGTACTGTTCAATTGCTCTCCTGATTCTGTTGCTGATTTCCTCATTCGTGAAATGGCCTTTATATGAGATGTTCAGAATCTTGCGGTAGCATCTCATTTCCAGGGCTTGTATCCGTCTCTGTAGTTCAGATGTACTACATTAGCAATTAGTAATTAACTTGACCCATCTAACCCGGTCGACTCCCACGCATCTAAAACTTCTTTTCTTGGAAAGTTAGCAATCCGACATGCACAAGGAATCCAGTGTTACTATAACAGTAGACAAGTCGCACAAAGTTCAACTCTTTTCGGATTCTGTTTTCGTGCATTCAGAGCAGAGCTGTGAAATCTTTTGCTGGCTCAAATTTTCTGACAAAATCCTGTTTATAACAAAGACAACGAAGAGACGCATTTTTGACGTACGAAATATTTTTTCTAGTGGACACTGTCTCAGTGATTTCTTGGTGAAGACCTGACATGACGTACAAGCAACCCCTGCTTCCAGATATAGCAGGCCTGACTAGATGTTTCTCAGGAAGGAGTCACGCTTGGACGAGCCCAAAGGAAATTACGGGAGGCAGCCGACAGTTCACAACATGCATCTAGATGGAAATCAATGAACCTCGGTTAGAGTGGATGAACACGTCGGCTTTGATCTCCACAGCAGTGGCATCGATTTTTAAAACTGTCCTCCCGATTTTGACGTAGCTGTAATCATCTTAGTCAATCATCGATTTTAGACTTGAAGTGACGAAAAATTTTGAACCAGAGCTAACGTCCTTTGCAATTATAAGGTAGTTTTCTGGTGAATTTGATAAATAGGCAGACTCCACAAGCAAAAAGAAACACTATGTTATACGAAGAAGAACATGGATGCAAGACAGTTGTCCAGCCTATCATGCTTTCTAAACATTATCTTTGGAAATCTTTTCTCGTGGGTTTTCCCTCTAGGATCCAAGAACTGCATCCTGAGAAAATATGCTAGTAATGCAAAAATTCCATGTCTGCCGAGGTTAGATTCGGGATATTTATCATTCTACCCCAAGCGGCCGCGCAACGATTGCCGTTGAGTGTCGTAACAACTTGACAGGAGCCCCAAATAGGCAGTAAAGGGGTTTTCACTATATAACTCGCCGAAGATCTCATTTAATAATTGGTTTTCATGCCTCCTAGAGTTTGTTGTTGTTGCTCTGGGAGAGTTAGTCGGTTCAGCTTCTGAGATCATTCACGATATAAAAAACTCAAATACTCGCCATCCTTCAAGTAATGTAAATCATCCCTGCTCAGTCGATATTTTACCCCATACAGTTCAGTTGTGTGGTTATTTTAATGCCTGACGAAGGCTTTTAAGTCGAAACTTTGCATCTGTACTTGACGTGCATTTTAAAACGACTTCTCATTTACCGCCGTTGTTTTGGTTCAGTTTTACGGGTTGCCTGGGGCCCACCTGTTGCAGCATTTCACATTAGCACACTACAAGATCCAGCTCTAGGATGAAAGCACGGTGAGACAAAATCTACTGCCCTCTCTCTACCAGCACAACGCCTTGTCTTTGTTGTACTCCCTTTACTCATGATAACAAATAAATGTTTCATTGTCTTCTGTCCCAGCCAAACCCCTCCTCGCTGAGCTTTCTTCACACTTGCAGTGGAGACTGCTACTTAGGTCAATCTACTGACAACATCGCAGACCAGGTTTATGTTATGGAGAAACCGGCATACAAGAATGAACCATGGAATCCTGAACTGGCCTGCACCTAAGGACGAATCTATTTTCGTAGTGTGAGGCCTCAACGGACCTGCTCTAAGCAATTCATTTGCTGGACGAGAAGAGAGCGACTAACACTGCAAAAAAAAGGGGGTGGGGGTGGAGAGGTTTCGATGGAAAAGAACCTTCAATACGGCCATTGGCGTGTTTTCTTTACAGAATAAATTAAATAATTAGTGTGGTCTCTCAGACAACCCCAGAGATTCTATCCGAGCGCTTGGGATTGTCTATAACTGAACACCGAAATATCAACCAGGAAGAGAGCGTTTCCCTCAAACGCAGTGACAACGCGTGGATTCTTCTTTGGCGCAAGAGTACTATATGCAGTTAAAATTCAATTCTTGCGATCGAGTAATGCATCAAATCAAAGAGATGATTATTTTTGTGGAGGGTGAAGGCCCTGTACAGAACACTCCAGAAAACGGACAGCTACCACCAACTGTCCAGAAAAGAACAGGTGGTCATCTTCAGGCTGCGGACAGGGCACAATAGACTCAACTACCACATGCACAAGAGATTCAGACTCCCCAAAGTGCTCCTGTGAAGAGGCCAACCAGACGGATGAACACATTCTGCAGGAATGCATGAACCACCGGCTGCTGTGAGAGGACGTTTGGCCGGAACCAGCAAGCATTCAGGAAAAGCTGTACGGCAGGGTGGAATCTCTCCAGAAGACAGCCCATTTCATCCTTGACTCTTGAATCCAAGTGAGATGGCGTTCGAGAAGAAGAAGATTATTTTTGTTTCATCGGAATGTCGTTAGACAAGCAAAGACCGAGTGAGCGGAGAAATCAATGCCGTCTTGGCAAAGGTAGTTAAATGCCATACTGCGAGTTTCAGCGCGGATTAGAAATCGACATAGAACCACCAAGCATGAAAAGAACATCAATAAATGTAACAAACACGGTCATAGACCAGCGGATAAGCTAAGAGATGACGACTGGATACAAAGTAGGGATAATCCGGGGAAGACAAAGTGAAGCGTTGAGAGTGGCTCCTCGAAGCCACGAAACCCAAGTTACAAGGACTTTGCAAACGAACATTATTTCCCCAAATAGCCTCCGACAAAAACAGTTCAACCCCGCCAAGCCAAAAAGGCCATCGCTCTTGCGCTTTCCTCGCCTCAGAGGCGGGGAAGTCTCAAGCCCAAGTTAAACAACCGCCCCACATAACAGGCTTAGCGCGGAGAATAAATTGCGTTCCCTCAAAACTCACTCCGTGAGCACTTCCTCTGTCGACGCACCCTCCTTTCCCAGGCACGTGACCGCCACCATGACAGTGAATGGCGTCTCTATTGAGAGGGAACGAGCAGACGACAGATTTTCTAAGGCCATGCGCGCAATCTCCGATGCTGGCCTCTCGAGAGGGATTGGAGGAGAAGAGGCGAGGAGGAGACCTGGAGGGCGGGGGAGTGGGGGGGGGGGGGGGTGCGAGCGGAACAGGAAGAGGGAGTGGGGATGGTGGGCAAGAAGATGAAGGCATGGAGAGAGGGCATAATGATGGAGGGATGGGGTCGTCCAAAGGGGAGAGGCAGGGAGGAGGAGACAGTGTCGAAGAAATCAATGTTGTTGGCCTCAGCCCTCGTGGCCCACGCTGGTTTGAGGTTTAGTATAAGGCCGCTCTCACGTGGGCGCAGAAGGGACGCGACGGGATGCAGGGAGCAGGAGCAGAAGCAGAGTAGAGAGCGAGACAGGGAGAGTCACAAAATTCCAGTCAGAAGACAACATTCCATTCCGAGGGTAGCTGAAGCTCCACGTGTTGATACACACTACATATGAATGATGACGTACTCACCGTAATAAGAAACAGATTCCTGAAGCACTTTTGAGCGGAGATGATCACCAAGGCATGTAGTATATATTATCATATGGACATCTCCCACTCGTAAATGATCTATTATGAAATGGATAAACAAGACTGTGGTGTGAAAGTACAAGTGCATAATAACGTTCCAGTATCACTCAGATACATGGGAACAACCCGTTTTTCTTTATAACCAAGACCACGCATCCATTGCAATAATACACATGAGGGTAAACCATTGTGTGGAAAACGAGCACGAACAGCGTGCTCTCACAGGTAAAAAGAAGTAAAAACGAAAAAACACCAGTTACATTAACCTGCACCGAAATGTTGTCAAGAGCTAATCATGAATGCCCAGCACGTGTTGAACGATGCAAAACATGCACTTGTCGACTTATCATTAGACGCCACAGAATACACGATTTTTATGCTGTATAATGTGAATTATCTGTTTTTCAAAAAGCTCAACAGAGAAAAAGTGTTTGTCGTTAATTCCACGTTGTGTCAATGAAGAAGTTGAGTCGGAGTTCATGAAACGTTAATAATAAATATGAACTAACGATCTGCATCAGACAATTCATGACAGCTATACATCACTTCCAGCTGTTGCCAACTGAGATTTGACAGTTAAAATCCTTACATTAAAAGCTGAGGAATTTGCTTTGTGACACTAACAAAAAAAATTCAGCATAAGAAATGCGAAGCGAGTCAACTTACAAGTGAACTCGGGGCAGTGTAATAAAAGAATCCCTGTCTACAACAACAGTGCCTAGTGCACCTTGCATACAAATTACTTGCAACGTGGACTCATCAACAAATGATCTTATCAAGGTGCAAAGTACAAAGGATACTGCTCAGACAATGCAACACAAATGAGAAGAGACCAGTAAACAGAGAGAGGACGGTGGCCAACAGCCATAGTCTACGATAGCAAGATTTCATCCTTCCCTCACAGATAAAAAACACTGTAAATAAATATTTCCTCTAGAGTGAAGGAAGGAAGAAATCTTCACCGAACAATCATCACAATAAATCACCAAGTTTCATTAAATAGTATCAGTGATGATTATCACGGCAAGGTAGCCCTGAAGTGTGTTAACAATAACGAAAACCTTCATGCACAAATGAAATTAGCCAGGAATTTCTACTAGAACAATTTGAGAGACGTCAACCTTAACATGAAATGAATCAAACAGAGGGAATTCTCTGATACGATTCCAACATCAAGCTACCCACAAAACAAGATATGTGGTTATTGGAAGTCACTTTCAAATTTAGCAGCAATTTTGATATGTATGCCTGTAAAATGATGCGCCGAAAAGACACTGTACGATTATCTTTTTTCAATTTGATGTTAAACAACAATGCAATTTTTTCTTCCATTTTCATCGACTCAGTCTCATATTGTTCAAAGTCAAAATGTGTGTAGAAAGAACAGTTAAGCAACCGTTTGTGATGCAAGTGGGAGGACAGCTTTGGTAGCGAGCTCATAGGCAGATCACACATGACAAGCAACAAACGAAACCTGGACACCATATGTTTCGTAAACACAGAACATTGAAGAGTCAGAATTGGATAGTGGAAGAAAATACGTGTACTGAAGTTGACATTAGTCACTTAACTCCAGCATCCTCCGATCTGACCTCGAGGTTGGTCCCAGATGTAGCTGATAGAGTAAACGAAGTTGTCAACCATAGGAATATTTTACATGACTTTCGTTATGAAATTTCATATTTATATTTCTTTATCTGAAAATCCTCTGCAGTCTATCTAGCTAGCGGTAAGCACTTATCAAAATATAGGGGGTGTTTTTTCATGAAAAAACGTCGACACATATTCCAAGCCGACAAACAAAACTTCTATGATCATGAGAATGCAGATTATCTCTTGAACATCTTGTCACAAAATGTTTACATGACGTGATATTAAAAGTCACAACCGTCTTTCAAACGGAATATTTCGATGAACCTTATTAAGAAAAACATTCTGAAAAGGGACCATATCACATGAAATCGTTATTCAGGACACTGAGTTATACAAATGAAAGGTGAAAATCCGAGACCAAATTTACCGTAGTATGAAGACACACACACACAAGTACACTGAAGATGTATGTATAATCAGGGTTTTCTGGAATTCCTGAGATAGAAAATCACGTATCTACACATTGGGCAATTGGACTATTGAGCATTTGAATCCAAAGCTAATGAATTTCACGATTATGTTGCACCCGTATGAAACCAACGACTCCAAAAATATGACGATATCTGGAGCAACATTATTTTCTTTGCAAAGCAAACACCTTTGCATCAATGTGAAGTTTGAACTAGTTAACATGTTCGAATTCACCTAATATGGATTTACTCTAGTGAAAAAATGACGTATCCACCTCGATGCTTCACAAAAATATTGATAGCGCATAGCGAAATGGAACATAGATGATAAATCTTAGTACTTCAACTTTATACAATTGTAAACACACACTGACAAACTATCCACGTATGCAACCAAAATCTATGCTACGAACATCAAACTAAGTAATTAATGCATTGTGCAAATTTGAGCCGATCTATTCGAAACTTATTTCTAAAATACTTGTGCATCTTTTAGCATGAATCATTTTACCATAAACAAGTCATCTGTAGGCTAGTATGGTTAAGTTTCCCATTGAAGAATACAAAAAATTCCCAAATCAACTTCAATATAACAAACAAAAAGTTTATATATAGAATCTACAATCAGCAATGCTTCCCTGCCCACAGTACATACGGCACCGTATGCTTTAGATCCAAATGAAACGCACCCAGTCGTGGGACGTTTCGAAGAGATCGGCTCGAATATTCCCTGAGATTATAGCACGTGTAGAGAATTAAAAACATTAAAAACCCTTACACGCTTGTGCCATCAAAATGGCGGTGGCCCATGGAGAGCCAGAAGTGGTCAAATCCAGTCTGTTTCTCCACAGTCACTCTCGCCTGCTTTCCGGTCTTGCTTCTGGCAGTTGAGAGTAGCCAAAGTCATAACACATTTAGTCACGTGATTAGACCATATGATATGGTCACACGATGAGCGTCTCCCACTCTGGCCTGTAAGTCATACCCTGAGCACGCCCCCCACCTGGGGAGAAAATAGTGAAGACGAAGCAGCCGGGGAGAGAAGTGGCAAGAATGATCAACTCCGTAGCATTCTCACTGGTCCGCCTCTTGCACCGTCACTCAGTACACTTCGATGTAAGGGCCCGCTAGGAAGTTATCTCCAGGCATCGTTGCCCCTCATTCGACACTTCCCTTGAATGTAGACCCTGCCAATAATTATAGACATATAAATCTAAACCACACTGGTATATTTTTTTTAAAGCGTAACTGAAAGTGTTATCATGGACTAAATCCTACCGATACACTAAAGGTAATAACTTCAAAGACGTGAAGAAAAAGCCACGACAGAGTCTGTACATTTGTGAGGTAGAGGTTGTTCCGACTGAATCGCTACACTGAGCCACACATTAGAGCCTATACTCCCTGCAGTGAATTGATGCCTGGTACTTGGCAGTCGAGATCGATGAAATCACGGGAGTCCAAGTCCTTTCCCTGCCGATGTCTCGCGCTACAACTTCTGTTCAAATGGGAATTTTATGATTTCTGTTAAAGAGGTGGATTACATTCCAAATCTTGTAATGATCACTCAGTTCTTTTTTCATGCAAGTGCTAAGCATTGTACTGCAAAGAACTGAAAATATTTCATTTCAAGGAAGTGGCCAACACATGTGCCATTTTGTATTCTTCGAAGAACCCCAAATTAAATCCCTACTAATAAGCAGAAGTAAAAGGAAGGGAAAGGGAGGGGAAATTAACCATTATAAAAAAATAGATTAAGCTGTGCTATATGTGCAGTTGTCTATCAGCAGTCTAGTTGCTCAAGAGATTACAGATGGGAGACCATGATCGGAGAGTCAAATACAAAGTCAAAGAGGAGTGAACAACTAACATGGAATCCTTAACGATACCCGTCTAAAACCCATGGCGAAAACGGTAACAGATGCGACACACACACTTCATTTCTGCATTCGTTGTGTCAAACAGTTGAGACACTGAAGCACCCAGAAAGCAACACGCACAGTGTGCAATCAAACCCAAAACACAAACCAAGGCAGTTTTGTACGTTTACACTTACTTTCCAGAAGTATATTTCACTCAAATGTACACAGCACTGCAGACAGCCGCGAGCGGTGGCACGCTCGTGATTCAGCCATGGCACTGAAGGTCAGGGGCAGGGTATGGGAAGGGGCTGCTCTGGGTGCAGTGACAGTGCGAGAATCTGTCCGCTTCAGTGCGGCCTCCCTCGGAATGACCACTGCCGATTCAAGTTGATTTACACCAAAGTAAATTAATCAACAGGATTGAAACTCGTTCACGCCTTGAAAATTTGAGCATTACTGGTTTGCACCCCGTCAATTTTAGACTTACTGTGCCGTCCATTCCGTTCTAATGTTCTAAGAGTCACGACCAATGTGATGCCGTTGTCTCGATGGAGACTAGAGAACTGGTACGAAAATGAAAGCAGTCTGCTTAACAACTTGACCAGTACTGACTCAAAAGTCACTAACAGAATCTTGATATTTGTACAAAGGATATTTACATAGCACTATATTGATATTTCAATACATTGCCACTTGTTTGTACAAACAATAAACCCCAAATTTTAGCAAGATTATCAAAAGAGAAAATCATATTCAGCAACGTAACATTAAAAGTATTCAGTTATCAGCTGTCAAATAGTGACAGCACTATCATAAGCATTATTCCTCCACTAGTGCACAGCAGTCTATAACAATACTCTTTCCATGTATCTGTCAACTGAGAATATGATTCTAATGGACATGCGGTTTTTTTTAAGGGAAAGGCATGTAAAGATATTTTTGTAGCAAGATGCTTTGAAGGCTCACTACAAACCTCCGGCGCACCCAAGTACAATTCCAACAACTGTTCACATTATCATTATTATGACGTGTTTTAAAAACGTTTTTAAAAATTATGCAGGATGCACACCTACTTTACAAGTTATGAGGTTTTTAAACGATGATGACTATCCTAAATTATACAAAGCTTTCATCAGTCAAAACTGCACAGGCGCTTGGTTTCTTTACTCGTTAATTTTCAGTTAAGTTTACACAAAATAAGATCATTTCGTGCACTCTGCTAAGTTAAAAGCACAAGTACAGCTGCAGTTCATTTCAACCTCCACCTCTTTAAAACTATTATTGACTGCTGTATTCACCAGTCCCTAGCAGAGATGCTACAGAGATGCTACAGCGACTTCTCAGTAAAGCTCACACATCAGCCATCACAGGCCTGGAGAAAAGTAGGACTGGGCAGGAAGTGACTGGACGTGGTCGATAACTCTCGTCAAGACTGGCAATGCTACACTGGCAGTGGCGACACACCACCTTGCAGCCCACCATCGGCCATCAGCAGGAAGTTCACTTCATGCTTCTTTACAAAAGCAGTTCAGGGAAGGGTAATGTCAAAGCCTCATCCAGTTTCAAGGGTGTTGAATGGACACATGATCGGGCAGCCAAAAGCTGCAACCCCACCTCAATAATGCAGTGCTGTGCTGGGGCTGACGGCGACTTCCCGAGTTCTTCTGAGCTGAAGCGTTGGCCATCTGAGCCTGGATATCTTCCACACTAAATGCAACAATTCTTCTGCATCGAGCTGCCCGAGACCTATTCAAAACACAGTGTAGAAGACTATGGATTTACATTCAGGCGTCATGAACAGTGCCATATGGACATTTGGAGCCCAGGGCCTTGCAGCATTGGGTCCAGAACAGCTCTCATCTCGATAGCAGAGTTCTGATCAACACGGATGATGTGCCATAGCGCCGTCTGTACATGCTAAGACAAGTCCATTGTGTGAAACAGCTCCCGTGCTCCACTGCGCTTGGGATAAGTGCAGTTTTGTTACAATCACATTCCCTACTACCGCACAGGTAATGCTACTCTACTTGGGGGCAATTGCAGTGTGGGCAAAACTAAGCTTCCTACTGCCGCTAGTCTGATGCTTTCTCTCTGCTTAAGAGTGACTGCTGGATCGGCAGAATCACCTCTTCAACAGAATATTTCTGGCTTGTATGCCCTCATAATACAGTTGAACAGATATGTTGGTGTGATTTGTGTACTTGGTCACCTGTCTGACAGTGGTAGTGCGTCCAGAGTAGCAACTGGTGTACAGGCTCCTCTCTCTAGATGTCTCTGCGGCGCTGATGGCGACCTGACTCAATTTAGCTGTTGTAAAGCATGCAGCGCAACCTGGCGGTCTCGGTCTTTAGGGCAGCCACTTCCACACGAAGCTTGAGGTTCTCCTGTTCAAGCAGCGCTGCTCTGATGGCGATCTCATCCTCCTTGGCTCGCCTGGCATCTCTTGACCTCTTGGCAGCTTCATTGTTCTTCCTTCTCCTTTCCCAATACGCCTCGTCCTTCTGTTCCTCGGGTAGAATCCTGGGACGCTTGCGCGAGTTGCTGGTGCAGCTTGTGCTCGACACGAGAGTCGCATTGGCGCTGCTTGCTGTTGGAACCATGGAAGGAGAGCCTTTGCCTATCTCTGCAAAGGGTGAGGTGAGTGGCGGTGTGCCCTTGGATGTAGGCGTGGTAGGTGTAGAGGGAGTGGTGGGCGTGAGGGGAGGGGGCATGGGACGTTGAGACGTTAATGGAGATGGGTGGACCAGGGCTTCGGATGCAGGGACTGTTTCAGGTGAGGGTGATCTTGGAGCTTGAGAACCTCCTTGGTGATGCTCCTGTTCCTGTTGTTGCAGCTCATGGTCGTCGTGGTGCTGTTGCTGCTGTTGCTTGGACCCAGGCGGAGACATGCTTCGAGGCTTGGAACCTGGCGCTGCGGTGGTGCTGTGGCCGCCGCTGCTGTTGCTGCTTGTACTGCCGCCACTGGTGGTTCGTGGGGAGGCGCCATTCAGCATGGAGCTGCTACGAGCCATGGCGGTGATGTGCTTATCACGCTCTCGCACAAGCTGCAGCTGTTGCTTGTAGATCGTCATAAGCTCTTCTGTGGAGATGCTCACATTCTGGAACATGCTGGGTTCGATGCCGGCCATAGGAAACAAGCCATGCATGTACATTCCCCCAACAGGCATGCTTAGCGCCTCCCGGGGGTAGGCCTTGAAGGGACGAGTTGTCTTGGTGCTGCCGCCGTGACCACGCCGAGGGTCGAGTATGTGGCCCAGACTCGGAAAAGCCATCTTACTCCCGTTGGTAGGCAACATCCCAGGGGGATAGTTCCCTAACACAGATGGTAAGTACGGGTGTTCTGAATCGCGGGTTTTCGACGACTGTCCTAAATCTAGCCCGTGGAAGTCCGAGGGAGACGAGGAGCCCGCCTTCTCGCTGAAGGAGTAGCGAGATGGCTGCTCGAAAGCTGCAGGGGACCCACCCAGCCGCCGAGAACCGGACGTCTGCAGGGGCGGGGAGCCGGCTGAAGAGGACGCCTGGGAATCGTCCGTGAAGCTCTCGTGGAACGCACCCAGAGACTTGCGCTTCACAGAGAAGTCCAGGGGGCTCTCCTGCGAGTGCGAGGACTCGGTGACGATCTCCCCCGGCTCTGGAAGCTCCCCCTTCACTTCCGGAGGCCGGTGCCCGTTGGCGGCATCCCGTGGGATGCTTGCTTCCCCGCCTGAGCCCGGCCGAGTGGAGGGGCTGCCGTTTTTTGTGGCCATGTACGATGGCTGGGGAGGATGGGGGTGGCGGTTACCGTGGAAGAAAGGATTCCATCCAGGGTGCGGCGTCGGGTGGCAGGAACTGGGCCTGGTCTGACTGCCTGTGGGACTGTGACTGCTCTTGTCTTCTCGTTCTGCAAGACATAGACGGAGAACGTTAAGCACAAATCACCTTCCACGAGTGAAAAAGAGTCAAAACACGATCTGAAAAACAATATTGTAGGTCGGAACGAAATGTGCAGTTTTAGAGATCTGAGACGACCAAACGCTTACCATTCTAATATTCCTGAAACATTGATCCTGTCATCCTCACAGTCTTTAAGAATGGAGGAAACTTCTGCTTTAAGTATACGAGCAAGGAACAAAAAATCCACATGATAAATGGCTACTTTCAAGAGCCTCCACTGCGACAGTAACCCAACCCATTCACTAATGACACAAGGTAAGAAAAACACACATAGTGTTATTTCTCATCCATACATCATTGAAAGCGGAGTCATTGAGACTATCAGGTGACGGGAGTTTTCAACGCTGCTTTACACTGAGGTCAGGCAGCTGCAGCTGGGCTGGCAGATGAAGGTGGCAGGGGAGACGTAGAGTATCGACCGCTGATCCAATCCATCCCAGGCGATGACGCAAGAGGGTTACGTGCACTAGAGTACACACGCTTGGCAAGCCAAGTTTATCCAATAACCACTTTTCGATATACACTCTACGGCCGCTTGCGCGATGTGTGCCGACTTTCTACTCTCACGTCGTCGCCTCCTCAGCGAGGTAGGACATTGGTGTGTGTGTGTGTGTGTGTGTGTGTGTGTGTGTGTGTGTGTGTGTGTGTGTGTGTGTGTGTGTGTGTTTTCTTAGAAATCGATCGAAAAATCAATAGAAAAGATTCAAGAAAGTTGCGGTGAGCAGATTGTCAAGACAGCCCGCTCAATGGCGACAGACTTTCACACGGGGATAAATTTTCCCTCCGCTGCTGTAGAGATTCATACGCTTCGCACAAAGATCAATACAACTACATGGAAATCAATACCGCTTAAAATAAACTCGCCGCGCAAAGAACACAGCACACTGCATTGGTCGAGTATTCGTCGACTAAAAATCATGGCTTGTCCAACACGCAGGTGGTCCCGTGAGGTGTTGACTCTTCAATCCTCAAAGCTTGGTCATACTATATATTTTAAAAAAACGCTCACCCGACAGGTAACATCTGATCCATTCATTCCTTACTTTGCTTGGCAGATTAGCTCCATTTGTAAACGCATGAAAATGCACACCTGCTTTATGCCTAGAACGTTCGGCCACAGAACAGGATTGTGCTTTCTAGTCCGATTGGGTGTTTGAAAATTATATAAAGAATATTTGAAATGCCTTCATATCATCGTTTTCATGCATAGCAATCGCTGTCAATGCAACCCAACATTGCTCATCTTGACTGTTAATCACCACAATGACAATGATCCATCTCTCAATGTAACTGCGATGATGCACGTTAAGTTCCGACATATAGCATTTAAAGTTATGAACTGGACCTGGTTGCCACTCAACATAAAGACACGTTCATGTTTAATATATATATGTACATGGCGTAGTGCATGTGCGTGAATATTTGCCTGTATTACGGGATAAACTTATATAAAAGGGGACATAAAAAGATGGCGCATCAGTCATTTTTAAGTGTCCATCACTTTTTAAATGAGTACCAAATAGCTCATTCAATTTCATCCGAAATTTTGAAGAGCAACAGTCATGTACATGTGCCTAGTGGCAATAAAAGACGCTACTCTGTGCAGTGTGTCTTCATTCGTCATCAGTTCACATCATTCAACTAGTTCTTTGATGAAGGGCACATGTAAGAATTTCACATGAGTTTGCCTTTGTGCAGCGACACTAAAGTTACAGTCGTGATCAAATGAGGGAAAATTCATAGGAACATGTCATCACTTTGAAGGATCAGCACAACCCCCTACACGGCCCGCGGCATTGTCGATATGCTGGCGCTCAAGTCTCAACATTCACGTAACACTATGCAACGTTGACGATAAGAGCATATCATAAATGGTGTACATGCATCTAGCGCCATCGAGCCCTGGAATGCCAGGTGAGTTCGTGACACCATAGATCACGCAACGACACATTCTCAGCGTGGCAAGCATAGCATCATCATCATCATCACCGTCTCAACTCGGCTCGTACTTAGTCATCCTACAACCAGTTCGGAACTCGCTACAAGTGGAGGCGGAGAGATAGAGACTTTGCGTTTGGCGCCACGACAGCCAATCAATAAAGTCCGCTGGCTTCGCAACACCAGCCCGCGCTGACGCAATAGCAATGAAGCAGGAAATGGCGAGCCGTCGATCTCGGGTCAAGTGCGAAGGCTACGAAAGTGTTGGGTAACAGATGACAAGTGTTCCACACTGTCCGTGTCCCGCAGTGCAACGGTGTCGGGCAGTGCCTGGCACGCGCCAGAAACCTCTGCTGAACATGACAAGAGGACAAGCGTTTACAGCGGCATAGACAGTGATGGATGATTTGTGTGCTAATGGGCAGCGAGGGTGCAGATGGAAGGGTGGATAAGTGAATGTGTGAAATCTAGTATAGGTTCATGGATGGATGGGAAAAAAGGCTGTATGAACGAACGGAAAGACGAATGAATAGGAACAGAAATTGTAGGACGAGCAGATGAATCATGGGCGGGCAAAAGGATGCTCGAAGTGACAGAAGGATGGACGGCACAGTTGGACAGAAAAATGCATGGTCATTTGGATAGACAGATAACAGACGAGCAGTCGCATTGACGGCTGAGCGACATGATGAAATATGTGAAAGCTTTTTTGAATTCATCAATGGATGAATGATAAACATAAATTGATGGATGGATGGATGGATGAATGACAAACATGAATGGGTGGATGGGTGGATGGGTGGATGGATGGATGAATGATAAACATAAATGGATGGATAAATGGGTGGATGGATGAATGATAAACATAAATGGATGGATGGATAGATGGATGATGGATGGATGGATGGATGGATGGATGAATGGATGGATGATAAACATGCACATGGATGGATGGATGGATGATAAACATACACATGGATAGATGAGATGGATGGATGATAAACATACACATGGATGGATGAGATGGATGGATGATAAACATAAACATGGATGGATGAGATGGATGGATGATAATCATAAACATGGATGGATGAGATGGATGGATGATAAACATGGATGGTTGAGATGGATGGATGACAAACATGGATGGATGAGATGGATGGATGATAAACATGGATGGATGAGATGGATGGATGATAAACATGGATGGATGAGATTGATGGATGATAAACATGGATGGATGAGATGAATGAATGATAAACATGGATGGATGAGATGGATGGATGATATGGCTGGATGGATGAGATGGATAAATTGGATGGATGAGATGGATTGGATGGATAGGATGGATGAGATGGAATGGATTGATGAGATGGATTGGATGGATTGGATGGATGAGATGGAATGGATTGGATGAGATGGATTGGATGGATGAGATGGAATGGATTGGATGAGATGGATTGGATGGATGAGATGGATTGGATGGATGAGATGGATTGGATGGATGGATGAATGGGTGATGGGGATTAGTGGGTGGATGGATGGATGGTTGGATGGGCGGGTGGATGGATGGATAGATGGATGGGTGGACAGATGGGTTGATGGATGGATGGGCGGATGGGTGGGAGAACAGATGATATAAGAAAGATGGACGAACGAATTCTGAAACGAAAAAATCGACAGGTTAAAGCATCGAAAAAAGGAGGTAAAAGACATGACAAACATGGGGAGTTAAAGGATGGCCCTCTAATATCAAGTGGACAAGTTTTATGCAAAAAGTTGAGGCGACTAAAACAATACGACACAAAAACTCAAGGCAATGCTAATGCAGAAAAGCATCGCCCCTTGAAGGAACACATACGGTGAATACATGAATAGAAGCCTAGTCATCGCATGTCTCAATGAATGCACGAATTACAGTCGCTTGCACGAAATTTGGATGCAGATACCCGTTTCATCATTCTAGATCAAATAGATCAGTCATCTTACCACATTCTGCAGTCTCACAATAATTCTCCTCCACTCCTTTTCGGAGCAAGATGTAAAAATCAACAAATTTTCTTTAGGACAAAACGTATGTTCCCATACTGGGCTGATAGCCTTGTCGATACATTTTAACTTTAAGCTTTATTTATAATTATAATAATAATAATAATAATAATAATACAGACTATTTCTACGCACATACCTTCCCTAATAGGCAAGCTCATGGCGTTTACAATGAGAAAGTCTACACACCTTACCTCCAGTGCAAGTCCAGAATATATGAAAAGATGATGCAGAGCTCGTGCAAGGCATCTTAACAAGATCCCAATTCCTCAAACAGTCCGCGTGGTCAAGCCTGGGGTCTGCTTCGAATGTCATCTCGACAGCAGACTTTCCCAGGCTTGGAGCTAAGTGCTTGCAGACACTCATGACAGCCTAGTGGTGAGATGCTGATGAGTAGACAGCCTCAGGTTCCGCCGGTCGTTCAGCGATGAGCTACCTGAGCGGTGCAACAGTGCTGCAGATGCGTCATCCAACCCAGATACCAGCTTATCGACTGAGCGGGACGCCAGTGCAGAAAGTGCGATCATTGAGACAGTCAAAAAACGGAACAGAGTGCAGAGACGATTGGACGCAGGTGACTCGTGGGAATGCAGACGTGTTCTGCGCCCATCAAAAATAGACAGACAGACGACAGATAGCAAGGTTTTCGTATCAGTGTCTTGAAACAAGTTCAATTCAAGTCACAAGTTCGACCTCTATGCAGACGCCCATTTTATGGAAGTATGTTACAGGACCAATACTCTGATTAACTTTAGCTCATAGTTTGTCTAGGAAAACATAATACCATCCGGTAACATTTACCCATCTTCCTTGCTGTTAAGGACGAACTAGACAACAGAGAAAAATGAGAACAGACATCCACAATTCCACTGACTTTACTTTTGATTAAAAGATAGATAATGGTTGCTAAATAATCACTCAATCCTAACTTAGCCAGCCAGCCTATATTAAAACGTTCAACTTATTTGGGAAGAGAGAGTTTGAGACTGCTGAAGGGGTCAGGACCGTTGACCCTGGCGGTTGTTGTTGAACGGGTGAAGTGACGACTGGCACAAGGTGTTGGTCTTGAGAGAAGGGGTCATTAAAGGAGGCCAGGGCGACGTGTAACTGGAGTCCATCAGATTTAGAGGGCAGACGTCAACCGTTCTTCTTCCAGTGTGGGCATAACGTTTGTCACCGTAGGTAGCTATGGCCAGTCCACATTGTGCCGATTCAACACTCAAAGTCTCCACCAAGAGTTGTGTCTGATAAGGGAAGCTCAGACATTCCGTCCTTAAAGCAAGTCACAGCATTCTGAGATCGGGGATCGTTTCAATTTCATCCATCCTGTTTTCACTCGCGTTCAACGCTCCAACCTCTCGCCTGAGACCAATATTGCCCCTCCCTCCCCAAACAAGAAGGGCAAACCCCACACGACTCACATGCTGAGAGGATGTGAAAAATGGCTGTTTTTTAGACAACATTTACGGCCCCTGCGACCTTGACCTTGAAGCAAGGTCAAGTCACTATGTATGTTTTTTGACGCCTTGTCATCATACACCATCATGCCAAATTGGGTGTTGATAGACTTAATAGTCTCCGAGAAAAATCCATCATTAAAGTTTTTTACGGACGACAGGATGCCCGGACGCCCGGACGGACGACACGGGTGACCTAGTATGAAAGTATAACATGTGTACTACAATGTTATGAAGTTTGGAAGAGTTATCTTCCATAGTTTAGGGTCAAGGTCACTTCAAAACATGTACACAATCCAACTTTAAAGAGCTCCTGCGACCTTGACCTTGAAGTAAGGTCAATTCACTATGTATGTTTTTTGACGCATTGTCATCATACACCATCATGCCAAATTGGGTGTTGATAGACTTAATAGTCTCCGAGAAAAATCCAACGTTAAAGTTTTTTACGGACGCCTGAACGGACGAAACAGGTGAGTACATAGACTCGCTTTTGCTTCCCATGTGAGTCACAAATCATCAGAACTGAATATGATGTTGTCCAGCACTCAATATGACGCCGTCAAACACTATATGACGCAATCAATGTCAAAGTTATGCCACGGTTTCATTCTCATTAAATTTTAGTGGCTGTACACCTTCTCACCACAACACACTATTTCCTAGGCATGGCTGGTTCTAATAACTACATTTATTCGAGGCCTGGCTGGCTTCTATATTCTTACTAATGCGGAAAGGACTTACCATCACAAGTGAGAACCTGAATTTCTACCACCAACAGCGGATTCTTCAGCTTTGACATCAGAGGAAATGCTAGTGGCCTGTCAGGACGATGTAGAGCCATAAAGTGACACCGTCCGCTTAATCAGCCTTATATAGAACGTCAGCTCACTTTTTTCATCAAGTGCTGACCATTAAAAAAAAGAAGCGGCAAGACAAATCGTCTGTCTTGAGTTCACTGCGTGAAAGGCATCCGTAATGCTAACTTTTACAGTCGAGTTGACCTGGTATGACTCCATGTGAAGACAAAGCACCACATAGATTACAAAAAAGCCGTAACGCCTCCATGTGACATGCAAGGGGAAAAAAGGGGAAAAGGTGAAAAAAGAAACTCGTCGAGGGTGTCAAGAGAAAAAGTAAAGTTCCACCTGCGAGAAGCCAGCGTTATAAATTTTGGAGGGGAGGGGGGAGGGGGGAAGGGGGGGAGGGGGGAGGGGACCGACCGACCTCTCTGAATTTGACAACTGGTCGCGCACTCACCTTTCCTTTTGCATACAGTTTCCCTTCGGCATCGGACTCTTCTCAAGAAGATGACGTCACTAAGGTTATCATAAACCACGGCGAAAAATGAAACGTTTGCAAATCCATATTTGCAACACGCATGAGCAGTCACACCTTTACTCAACTCCTTTCAACACTTATTAAATGGAAGCGATGTACATAAAACGCGCGATGTTGCAATGTTTATTAATTACAGTTTGAACCGTCGCATTGCGAAAGAACTCTATGTAATCCATCCTGTAACCTGTAAATGATTAAAATAATCACCTGTCAGGAACTCTTTCAATACTCTACAACGTAGTTTTATTCGGTCTCAGTGCGCTAACTGTCCTATATTTTCGTCAACCTCGTTGCTAAAATAATGTGCTCAGAGGGAAAGGAAAACGGAAAAGAACGAAGTTCGTTGTTAACCTTCGACCTCTTCCTTGCACAATCGAAGAAAAAAAAGGGTTGACAGAAAAAAATAGGGTCGGTCCTTTAACTGTAACCACAATTTTTTTTTATTTTTTTTTTTTTTTTTTTTTTTTTTTTTTTGGGGGGGGGGGGTCGCCAAGAGGACATGCAACGACTTTGCAAGAAAATTCAAACTTCGTTGTTTATTTGTTCGGTTATTTTGTTGCATGTAATTTGCAGCAATACGGACGTATGAATTGCATCACATTCTAGTCATCACCTAGCTTCATGCGCAAGGCCTAAAACGCAGGGGCAGTTACTTGGGCCAAAGCAAGATAAGTTCAACACAGGAAGGCCATATGTACTCGCACTGTCATGTTGATGCGCTAATATTACCTTACGTTGTGGCGGCCTGACGACAGGTACATTGCATGTGCGCTGCTTCACATCTTATATAACGTGACAGGCAAGACACCTAGCAGCAAAAACACTCGAACACTTTACATTCAAACGTCATCTCTAACGGCACTGCATGTACATCACAAAGGTCGTTGACTACTATTTCTGGCAGTGTGGACGCAAAAAGGTACATTTGTGCTTATGCAGACTGCCTTTTCCCCCCTAAACAGACGCAATGCAATGACGTTTGTCTTGTTGCCTTTTGCAAGTTATGCACTGAAAAACCACGTGACAGCTCTGCAGATTCCGGGGGAAATCCCCGCCATTCTAAAAATTAAATGCGCAGTTATTTTGGGCATCGTTTTGGGTACCAAATGATGTGGTGTTTCCAGCTGCAGTATTAATTTTACAATTATTGATTCATCGATTCCAAAATAAGGTGCCAGTCTGGTATTCTTCATTGTTTCTTTTTCTTGTGCTGATATAAAGACGCCAATAATTACTTACGTAGTGTAATGGATGGATGAATGGATGGAGTTTAAGGGCCTATCAGCCATGTAAGGCTATATAAGGCCACAACGTTAAGAAACACCAATCTTTACTAAGGTATAAAAACACTTCAAGACAGTGGGGTCTAGTACAATTCATTTAACCAGTCACATCAAATCCATTAAATCGAGTCCCACTGCCCATCAGCCCGCGGAGGCTTAAACACGAAAAGCATAAAGGGCGATAGGGCAAATTCCCATATCGATTTCCCTCGCCACCCACAAAGTACTTAGGGATGGATGGATGGATGGATGGAGCCCAAGAGCTCATCAGCCGTGAAGGCCATTCAAGGCAACAATGTACTTCCACTGTATAAACATGCATGTACAATTAGAAGATTACCTCAAAAGAGGTTTAGGTAGTGTGACGACAAAATACATAACAAGAACTTTACGTATAATTTCATTTTCAGAAGTTTATTAATAAATCACTTATCCTGCCAACCAGCCAGCCAAGTTTTCCCTCTGTATGCCAGCCTGCCCCGCCTCCCTCCCTCGCTCTCTTTCCCCCTCCCTCTCTCACTCCAACCTACCATAGGCCATTTTTACTACCCTGGGAAGCATTATCTCGCAGTATCTTAACTATTAGTGCACCATCACAGCTGGTATTTCCACCACCAAGAGAAAGGAAACACAAATTACAAAGAGGGAGACAACAGAGCCAGTTCTTGTGGAGAAGGAGGAGCAGTGCGTGATGATGCAACTGCATGCGTTTTCACGTGAGTCTGTCATCAATCACCAACTGATAGTCGTGAAGCTTATATAAAGAGACTCATATGAGATCTCACTGCAATTGTTCAAACCATTGAAGTTAACGACATTTCAAGGGACTTGTCGCGTCTGTGCACGGGCCTTGAGGAGGGGGAGGCAGGACGCTTTATGATGGATGGATTACAGCATAGACCACGGGTTAATCAAGTCATATTTGACGAATGACTCACGGTGTGACAACGCTACTAGGGTGTAAACTTGCGATCACATGGCGCGATCACATGGCGTGACGCACGGCTGCAAAGGTAAAGCATTCCAATGCCCGCCTTCCTTTCGCCCAGTGGTTAAGAAGCTCGCCTTCCGACTGGCAGGTGCGGTGTTCAGTGCCCCACAGATCCTGGAGTTACATTTTTGTGCAAGGTGCTTAGTCCGCGTCGCTTCTCATCCGAGGATTATTGCTGGGCTCTGTGCAGTGGCGACCGGAGGTTAAAGTCCCAAAAAATTTCATGAATTTGAGCAAAATA
>JAWQFJ010010969.1:0-2500 GCA_034096865.1 Theodoxus fluviatilis
CTGAAGCATCGATGTAGATAAACCTGTAGTCAGCATCAACCATGGCAAAGAGGATGATGCTAAAGAAGCCCTTGTAGTTGTAATAGGTAGACACTGAGTTGGCTGGTGTTTTGCAGGCCACGTGCTTCCCATCTATGGCTCCAACGGTGTGGGGAAAATTCCACCTCAGATACCAATCTTCTGCAAGTTGTCTCCAGCCTTGTTCAGTGGTGGGGCACCCGAGGAGCTCGTGCGCGTATTCTTCAATGATGGCCTGTACAACTTCTCTCACGACATTGCTGATGCTGTTGTGTGGCACCCTCCATGCATACTGCATGTTTCTGTATGTGGTTTCAGAGGCTAGGTGCCTCAGAGTCAGTGCCACCTTCAGTCCAGGGTCCAGGTTGGGACGGAAGTTGATGCTTGGCTTGGTCAACCTGGGTCTCAGACGCTCTACAAGTTCGTCAAACATGGCTGGTGGCATCCTCATGAAGTGATGGAATGCACGAGGGTCTTCATTCCTCAACTCCACCATCAACTGGTTATACAGTCCAAACTCCATTCTTCTCTCGATCCATCCTCAGACCCACACAGCGTTTTGACGTCCTCTTCTTCTCCTTCTCCTTCTGTCTAAAACTTGAGACAGTCTGAACCGGTTGTGGTTCTGCTGTTGAATGAGCGCAGCTATCAGATGGACTATTTGATCATCCATGGTGGAGAACAAATTATGATGCTGAAGACCAAGACCGAGGGTGATGAGGTCTGTACACCACAGCTGCCCGACCCATACTGAGATCCAGATGATTTTCTTCTCCATTAATACAAAATATCGGGAGTCCGCAAATTGTCCTTCTACATACTCTGGACATCCTAAATATACGAGATACATCCCAGATACAAACGTTGTGTCTGTTTAGAATACTTTATATACGAGATGCATACGCTTACATCCTTTCTATTTCCGTGCTACTAACAATGTACAGACGTTCCATGTACCTTATCTTTCCTTTCTCTTTCCGTTTTCATCTGCAGCGGATGCGAGTCGCGAGGATCCCCAGAGGATGCAGAGAGGATACAGCGGACGTTTAACGGATGTTTACGAACATAGTACGTTTGCTGCTCGTATGTGTCGCGGATTTACATCGTACGTTCATCCGTTCTAAAAGTTTTGTGCAGCTCAAAACATTTTGCGCGGATGAAATCACAGTGGACGGATGCTCAATGGATAGAGCGTATGAAACACGAATGCAATGAGTACACAGCGGATGCATAACGGTTTCCAACGGATGGCAAGATTTTTTTACGTTTTACATCCTCTTTGCATCCGCAAGTGCACTGAGACCGGGGCTTTACTTGACATGGCCGGCAAGTGCTGTGTATATTGTATACTTTGTTCTAATTGTTGTATTGGATCTTAGTTTTTTGTTTTTTTTGTTTATGTGTGTTGTGTGTGAGTTTAGTGGGAATGTGGTGTTGAGATGTTTTATGAGTGTCGATTCTTTGTATTGTAAACGCCATGAGCTTGCCTGTCAAGGGAAGGTATGTGCGTATGAATAAACTATTATTATTATTATCATACGACACATAACGTTCTTGCACAATTCCCATGAAATGCCAGGGTCCAATGTTCTCATCGCAGGATCCTTGGCATCATAGCCAAGAATATAAAAGAAGACCATAACGCTAAATAAGTAAACTTAATTAATTAATTCATTCATTCGTTTCTGTGTCAACGACATCACCTACTTTTCGCCATGATTTCTCCTTTTTCAATCTCAACGTGATCCTTCCCGTTGACAATCTGTTTACAGTTTTTCTGAGTCTTACGTAGCGGAAATAGGTCAACATGGTCCTGGAACAGCAGCGCAGAACGTTCGTTCGTGTAATTACCACTAGGCTCATGGTCCGTATGCATGAGAGGGAAATTACGTCTTACTATGTGAGTAAGTGTAAACTATTCAAGCAAAATCACTACCCGGTACTTAGGGATACATGAGTCGAAAGTGGTGGTTCCTTCACAAGTAACGATGTAGTAAAAGAACCCAAATTCTACTACAGCCAGAACCCATGAGTACAACCGTAGTTACAGCGAGTTTAGCCGCCATTGTCGTCTTCGTTTCGCGCAGAAAACGCTGCTTTGGGGATACTGGAAACCCACCCATAGGAATTGTAACCAATGAACAGCATTAATTTATCAAAGTTGTCTGCTAAATGCATCAATAGGTCGTGTAAAAAAAAAGAAAAATGTCGGTCGACGCACCTAACACGGAAATATTTGTTGACGGAAAGGCTTCCATAAACGGGCCCGTTGACATTGTTTACAAAGCTCGTTTTATCTGATGGCATGAAAACGATACATTTAAATTGCATTTTTGTTATGGAAACACTGTTAAGATTAAATTGATTTATTTTTGTAAACGAGGAAATATGTTTGGACGTGCGCCAAAATTTTTGCGAGTTTGGTGGTGAAAGTACAAACTGAGGCCGAAGCGAGAACATAAAATTATGTCAACACGAAAGA
>JAWQFJ010010969.1:10000-20000 GCA_034096865.1 Theodoxus fluviatilis
TCCATCAATCCATTATTCCACCCTCATCTCTAGTAACTGAAAGCCATACGAAACATTACAATGGATTGTATGGATTGAGTTACATGGCCCATCAGCCTTTGTAGGCCATGCAAGGCCATTGGGCACGAAAATCACCAGAACAGCCTAGAGTAAACGCCAACCAAGTCACGGTGTTCTTTGGTAGAGAGACGCGGTGGGTCAATTCTTACCTCAAACCCACAGGGGAAACATTACTAATAAGAAATCTTTATTTAAAAAAACCCACACCGGGCTTACATATATCAAGCTCTTAGTTTATCATCTTCTTTTCATCCATTTTTCCTTTCCCCTACGAAATAAAAATCGGTCTTAATATAACAAATCCCCTAGGCCAGAACCCGCAAATATCGTGCAATAGGGGACAGACAGCATGAAGGCGGAAAAGCACGTGCAACGTCGCTTCTAACATCAAGCGCCGACGCTGCATAATTCTTAAAGGTGTATAACGCTGCACAACAAATAATATGATGTGGAATTAAAGTCACACAACCTACCATGAGCCATGACAAACTTTAATCTTTGCGTAAAATTAGACAATAATACACTGAGTCATGACAGAACTCCTCCCTAGGATTAGACTTTACCGGCTAAGCCGATAATCTTGGAACGACTCAGTCTAATCCCAACTCTTCCATTCCAAAATGGACTGACAGGGGTCTGACGACAGATAACCAAACGAACAAACAGCGACACATACAACTTTCTTCTCATACACAAAAGTAGTTACTCCCAGAATCCCAAAAAGAACAGTAAACCGTAGAAGTGGGAATATACCTCCCCAACTCCTAACAAAAAATGCATGAAGACAGACTACATGTCAGAAGGGCTTAAGCGACAGGTCCAGTTCAAACGGGTGACAATAGCACCCCCAGGAACGTCCTTCCGACTGCTCCTGACCACGCCTCCAAAACCAGGAGACATAAAAAAACCTGCAAAATACATTGCCCAGGGCCTGTATGCACGTCGGTCCGTTTAGTGGACTAATCGCGTTTATCCCCTATACGGGAGGATAGGCGGGAACAATCGGTATGCACGTCAATCTGGTTAGCCTATCCTATACGGATTTTCGCGTATAAAGTTATCGCACCTTCGAGGGCCTAAACGCGTGTAAATATATGGCGGCCGTTTTGGTTTTCCGAGCACGACAGCGGCGTCTTCTGCAAAGAAACAGGATTTTCCGGGACCGAACTAATCCCTTCGACACCTACGATGACCAAGAAGTATTTCGTAAGTTCAGATTTCGTCGGCCAGACATTCTGGAACTGACACCACGAACTCAATCGATTTCCATTACGCGAAGCGGGGTCAGAATTTAGAGTTACGTCCCTTTGCTCTGCGCCTCGTTCTCGCGCCAAGCCATGGCAACAGACGCTTCATGTGTAGATCTATCTCTATATTGCGTCGACCCTGCATTTGCAATTTTAAATCGTAGGAGCTTTCACGAGCTATTGATGCATTCAACATAGAGCTTTGATAAATTAATGCTGTTCATGGCTTACATTTTCTTTGGATGGGGTTTTAGTATCCCCCAAATACAGCGATTTCTGTGCCAACACGCAATGTAAGCAGTGGATCACCGTCGCCACGGATTCTTCGCCGTGTCGACCTGCATTGCGTAGGTACGTTAGAAAGTTAGAGAGAGAGACACGCGCCGCGGTCGCGATAAGCTGTGACTGCGTTTTCGTCACGCGCTCAGTTCCTACCCAAGCGTTTTCGCGCTACGCACCTCTATTTTTAGTCTCACGCGAATACGGTGTTTTTAGTGACTTAGTTAACATTTTTCCCAGCATGCCAGTGTAAATTTTAACCGTATCCGTTTTGTGAATGCTGAGAGACAAGTGCGCGAAGATTTTGCTCATCAAAACCCCCCCTAGTTCATCTCGAACGTGAGTATCATTTTTATTCGGGTTGTTAACTTCACATAGAACAATCATTTTGCTACAAGTGTATGTAATTTGAAAGAAATATATCATTTAGGAGAAAAATGATACCTCCTGAAAAAAGGTAGGTATGTTAGAAAGTTGGTGAGAGAGCCACGCGCCGCGGTCGCGATAAGCTCATCAAAACCCCCCCTAGTTCATCTCGAACATGAGTATCGTTTCTATTCGGGTTTTGATGACACATAGAACAATCATTTTGCTACAAGTGTATGTAATTTTAAAGAAATATATGGGCTAGGTGAAAAATTAGTCGTCCTGAAAGAACAAAAAGGTCGCCTGCCAGTGTAATTTTTAACCGTATCCGTTTTGTGAATGCTGAGAGACAAGTGCGCGAAGATTTTGCTCATCAAAACCCCCCCTAGTTCATCTCGAACATGAGTATCGTTTCTATTCGGGTTTTGATAACACATAGAACAATCATTTTGCTACAAGTGTATGTAATTTGAAAGAAATATATGGGCTAGGAGAAAAATTAGTCGTCCTGAAAGAAAAAAAGGTCGCCGATTTTCCTTTGACTGCGGCTTCACTAGGCAGATTCCAAGGTCTAAAATATTCCTCTATTGAGTATTACTTTTGTTATTAATGCATGGTATGGTGTATTTAGGGTTGTTGCTTTATGTCATGATACATGGATACTAATCATTCTTGCAATTTGCTGTACGCCTGACGCTGAGTTAGCCACAACTTCGGAGGACGAGGTAAAACATCTGAATAGTTGTGTAAACGGTAGTAATTAATTGAATGATTAATTAATTCATCAATTTCATATCTGCCTGTTATGATGTTTTATCTGTTTAATCAATAGTTCAGGTCATAAGCATTCCAAAGATATCATTGGTGTTCTTATATCTTTGTAAAATAAAAAGTTATGAACGTTTTAGAGCTAGTTTGAGTATGAACGGCGGTAATTAATTGACCTTTTAATTAATTAGTAAAATTCAGATCTGTCTGTCAATTTTTAAAAATGTTTTTAATCAATAGTTCCAGTCATAAGCAATCCAGAGATGTCATTGGTTTTCTTATAGCTTTAAAAATGAGAAAGTTATGCAGGATTTTAAGGTTCAGTGCATGCAATTTGATCACAAGTTTTCTGTTGTTTTTATAGTTAAAAAAAGGGCCGAAATTTATTCAATTAAAAAATCATAACTTTTGAACAAATTAACTTACAGATCTCATATTTATACCACTGGAATTGTCTTTTTATTCTCTTTTCAATGATCTACATTTTATTAATATCATTTATGTTTCTTTTTTTTTCTCACATACCTACATCGTCAGAATTGGAAGCATTATCAAGAATAACAGAGATTTCACCTCTGATCTGCACGTGGTATATAGCAGTAGCTAATTACAGCATTTTGCCTTGCTTTGAAAGGAGATCCAGTCATTTCGGACATCAAAACATATGTAAACATGCATCGACAGCCGCCAATCGCAATCAAAACGTTAATTGTACTTATGTTCAACATCAGCTGCACTGTCAGAAGAGGAAACGTTCTTCTCACTCGTAAGGCCTTCCAATCCTTCAGATTCAGAACCACGTCCATCAATGTCTTCCCTTTTCATAGCTTTAATCAGAAGAAGAAAAAAAAGGCTTAAAATTCACGATCTTTGGCATGAATTCGCAGTACTTGCGATATAGCAGCTGACTGCATGTGCAGATCATTCTGTAAACCCGAATCATACTTTTGCCGGTAGGCGAAATCTCTAGTTTACCAGAATACAGTGTGCAGACGCCACACCAGATGTGGTTTCCAGGCGTGGAGAGCTCCATGCTTCAAAGATGTAAACAGAGTCCATGGTACTGAACCAGGGGAGCCACAATCGTCTATAATAATTACTTCAGTTTATCCCTTCAGGTTTACTGGAGGTCCTCACAGCTTTATCTGTGTGTGTGTGTGTGTGTGTGTGTGTGTGTGTGTGTGTGTGTGTGTGTGTGTGTGTGTGTGTGTGTCTGTCCCGACTAAACGGCTGATAATGATATCTCAAAAAGTACTGGACGGATTTCCTTGACATTTTGCACACTTACTGGAAGTTAGGTCCGATTGAATGTATCAAATTTTCAGAATCGAGGTTCGAAAAGAAAGTGACTTTTTTAGGTCGTAAACTCGAAAACACCCCACTAAATGCATGTATGTCCCCATTCAGCGTGGCTGAGACTAGTGAATATAGTCTCAGCAACAGGTTGGTCACGTGATAGCCTAAATTCTTCCATAACATGCATACCACCGTTCTGAACAGCCACGCTGAATGCCATATCACATCGTGAGTGTATTCCTCCGCTTGTTGTGATACACTCCATACTGGCAGCCATTTTTTGGTCAGTTCATTTTCTAAACATCGATTTCCCATGAATGTAAAACTTGTGTGCGGTAAAATTCGAATCACAAGAGTGTAATATTGTGAACTCTACTAATTATAAGGACTTTGAATACAACAGCAATATTTATACTTCATTGAGCGAGTTCGGAGGGTCAGAGTCGATCTCTGGTTGTGAATTCTTGTCAGCAAACCGTTAGATGACAACTAAAGACGCTTCAGCGTTTGTGTGAACAGTGATTACACGTACCTTGTCAGCAAACCGTCAGATGTCAATTCAACACTGTCTAGTCTCGCTGGATAAGCAGTGAATCAGAAAATGGCTTTAACTTCAGCTCCAAAGAAAAGAAAAAGAACAGAAATGACACCCAAAGACAAAGTGGACTTGCTTGATCGCTACCGAGAGCTAAATTCTAAAAGTTTGAGGGAGGGTGCTGACATTTTGGGTGTGTCGGCATCATTCCTGTGCCAGACACTGAAAAAAGAAGATGAACTTAGGGCTGATATCGCAGAGGGCTCCAGTCAAGGCCAAAGGAAGCGTCGGCGCTGCGTGAAGGATAAAGAGACAGAAGATGGCTTAAAGCGGTGGTTCGACTCTATCCAAGCGCGCAACACACCTGTAAACGGCCCAATCCTGTGTCAGAAGGCGGAACAGATTGCTTCCCAGCTTGGTCGCTCCGAATTCAAAGCTACAAATGGGTGGTTTAACAGGTGGAAGAAACGCAACGGCTTGGTGAAGCGGGAAGTACCGGTTAATAAAAACGCCGCTTATTAAAAACACTTTTGTTCGGTCCCAATGTGTTTTTAATAAGCGGCGACTACTGTATATACACAATCGCACGTGCTTAAGGCAGTTTACAACCTTATAGACACGTTCGCGCTAAAAGTAGTTCTCAAATGATTTCCTGAAAATCTCATAGATTAGTTTTATTAGAACACCAAATTTGTGTTTATCTATCGGGATAAATAATTGGAGTGAAATAGAATCGCCTCTTTTTACTCTCAATGGTCTTCTGATCATGTTGAATTTTGATTGGTAGAATCATTGGAATGTGGATTCGAAGTCACGTGACCAACCTGTGTCAGAGATAGTATTACATCTCTGTGTTCAGAATGGTATGTCCCTTAACGGAAAGGCGATATTTCGCCTTTTCCATCACTCCCGTCGCCAGCAGCGTTTCTCCCACGCTGCACGAGCGCTCACCAGTTACATAAATAGTTTTCGTGATCCTCCCCAGAAAAAAAATCGCCTTTGCTTAAAAAAGTACCGTTTTACAGTCAAAATGAGCGACTTTTTTGGAAATTATCTCCCTTGCCGCCGCTTGGCGGCGCGTCGGCTCCAAGGGGCTTGGTTGGTACACAGTGACAAGTTCTTTCGCCTAGAATAGACCTGAGTGTTCGAGGTTTTTTGATTGTTTTCTTGCTGTCGCTTTCAAATCTGTTCACAGTACTAGGCTGGCTGGTTTACTTAGATGTGATTTTTTTTAATGCGTGCTAGCTGATATTAGGTTTAGAGCTTGAATTTTCGATATTACACAAGTTCTTTTTCGCTTACAACTCTAGTGTTCGAACCAATGAAAACCACGGAAAGAGATGGCCGTTTCGTTCCTTGCATCTCATTGGCCAGCTTGTCATGAGGTCAGCCCGTGATCGGCGCTGACCTCATGACAGTTGTAAGCGAAAAAGCGAGTTGTAGTATCAGAAATCTCTATCAGTTAGCAGCATAAAAAAATCACATCTACGCTACATCGCTTTTTCGCTACAACTGTAGGGGGCACACGCGACCCTGACAGCTGGCCAATGAGATGCAAGGAACGAAAACGGCCATCTCTTTCCGTGTTTTCATTGGTTCGAACACTGGAGTTGTAAGCGAAAAAAAGAACTTGTGTAATATCGAAAATTCAAGCTCTAAACCTAATATCAGCTAGCACGCATAAAAAAAAATCACATCTAAGTAAACCAGCCAGCCTAGTACTGTGAACAGATTTGAAAGCGACAGCAAGAAAACAATTAAAAAAACCTCGAACACTCAGATCTATTCTAGGCGAAAGAACTTGTCACTGTGTACCAACCAAGCCCCTTGGAGCCGACGCGCCGCCAAGCGGCGGCAAGGGAGATCATTTCCAAAAAAGTCGCTCATTAGTACGTGTAGTTCATATCAGTTCCAGCTCAAATTAGTCGCTCACTGAAGGGGCACAAGTGGTGTCAGCTATGTCTAATCGAATGCAGTCAGCAAGGGCGGCAGTCAACCAACACATCAACTCCACACAGTCTCGAGTGCAGCCCAATGTCGAGATCTAACGCAGCCACCCACACAAGAGTCGTGCCTTCTTACCGATGTTGAACACTCTTAGAAGAAATAAGTCACACGTAGGGACAGTTTATACGTCGCGGGCTTAAGAGAGCACTGAAACATCCACGCTCTATCATCGCTTCGTGAGCTCTGTTCACTCAAAGTAGCGTATAACTCAGGAACAAAATGCTACCAATTTGGTTAGTTACAAGAGAGAGTGTCCTATCGAGTTCACCCTTTGCACATATACACACAGCCTAACGGTAGGCGATGTCTGCAGAACTAGTGCACGCATTCTCGTCGAAGACTATTTACGAGGAAACTCGCCGAGGCACTTTCCCACCCATGTTCAACTTGAAGATAATTTCACAGCATAAATAGGACTTAGACTTCAAATTAGTGTAGGCACAATTTCATCTCTTGTTGTCAGGGCACATGGTGCACCAGCTACATCAATGCAGGCGAAAGGGCGGCATTCATTCAACACATCATCGCCATACAGCCACGGGTGCAACCAGTGTCAAGAGGTAGCACAATCAACCTTAAAAGTATTGAAACTTACAGTTTATAGGTCCGTGCCTTTCCACCGACGATTAATAATCCTAGAGGGAATAACACATTGTGCACGTATGATCAATTAATGTTTCACGAGTGTATGAGAGCACTGGAAACATCCTCGCTGTATCGTCACTTCGTGAGCACTGTTCAGTCATTCAAAGTCGAATTTCGAGCGTCGAAAAAAACACGAAAAGTACAGACATAGAACCACATCAATGTCAATCATTGCATGCATGCCTCATAGGCAGGTATAAACGAGCCATCCGTTAAAAAACATCCGGGGTGATAGGCCACAAAACCGACGAACGGGTTACCAGTGTCGGAGCTCGCGTCAACACGTCTGCACTCGAGGACGTCTGGGCCGCTTATATGAGAGAGAGAGAGAGAGAGAGAGAGAGAGAGAGGGACAGAGAGAGAGAGAGAGAGAGAGAGAGAGAGAGAGAGGAGGTTCTATAACGTTTCTAATTCCGTCATTTTCCCCCCTCAGAATTTCTCCCCCAATATCATTTCAGTACCGGACTTTTCCTCCATCGTTCTTCTCTTCCTCCTCCTGAAAGAATATTTTATTAGAAGCGTAGCTGAATGAATGTAACGATAGAGCCGTGTTTCCCCATACGGTTGAATTATTATGAAGAGATTTTGTATGTTATAGCCGCATGTGTGTTGGGAGTTAGAATAGACCCACCGCGTCTCCCTACGCGATTCGTAAGAGGCGAATAACTAGGGACATCGCGACTTGATTTGCGTTTACTCTGAACTATTCTAGTGATTTTCGTGCATAATGGCCTTACATAGCCTACAGAGGCTAATAGGCCGTAAAACTCCATCCGTCCATCCATCCATCGAATGTTCTAATATGATCAGAATTTTCATGCGATGTTAACTTTATTCTTTGAGTTCTGCTCAGGAAAAGCCATTTGAAATGAAAATGGATGGATTGATGGAGTTATTACGGCCTATCAGTCTTTGTACGCTCTTTAAGGCCATTAATCATTAAGGATCATTAGACCTTATTGGAATAAGAGCAAGTCGTCACGATTTCCCTAGTCATACGCCACGTTTACGCATCGCGTAGCAGGATGCTGTAAATCAGTTCGTAACCTCCAACCCTCAATCCTCTCTGTGCAGTCTGGTGCTGTAGGTGGTGGCAAGGGGGCCTCCACCTGGCTCTGTCTGTGGCTGCTCTGGGGGCGATCTTCAGGGTCAGTCCTCTGCTCCTGAGGTCCCTCTACAGTTTGCAACGGCTTTTCCAACTCACAGGGGGGAAAACGCAAAAAGAATCTGCAACTGACGGGAGGAAGAACGCATAAGTTTAAAAGTAGAAGATCCTGTAAGAGTGGGATGCGATGGGGAAAGGTGGGGGTGAGGTGGAGAAAATAATGTTCAAGGTACAAAGAGCACTGGGGCGAATTGACTCTTGGGGTGAAACTGCCGCAAAGAACTGACCGGAGGAGAAATGTTCAGAGAAGAAATGAACCCAGCCAGAAATGAACTGCGAGGGTGATGATGGTGATAATGGTGGTAGGGAAGACAAAGGGGAAATATTCGGACACCCACCATGCAGAGGTACTTCCGAACCTATGCACATAATGATATATCGGAAACAACTTAAATGCGAGGTATAATTGATGCTAGTGTTCCAATATAAAAGAAAATGAGTTAAACAGCTCTCGTTATATGCACGTGCAGTTCAACTCTTTGGGTGATACTGCAGAAAACATGAAGTTAATAACGTTGTGGTATTTCTGTTGTGGATAATTGAAAATTGCAAGCCAGCACTGTCTGAGAATATGGACATCAGCCTTCGTGCAGTCATCAGCTACTTTGGTTTCAAGAGCTCATGACCCAAGGAGGTCCATGAGGACATGGCGACTACACCAGGGGAGTTTGTCCTTTCCTACAGCATAGTGAGGAAGTGGATTATTGAATTCAAACGTGGCGGAGAGAATCTGGGAGACCCGGCCTGGATCATTTTTAACAGAGGGTTACAGAAGTTTAAACAACCGCTCATCACACGCGTACTATCAGTGAATAATGCTGAACAAAACCCGAGATACTCACCAAAAATCCAGTTTCTACCCATTGCCAAGGCTATGACGGCTCGTACTGCTGACTGCTTGATGCGATTCTGGCATTGCAAGTCTCAAGGGTCCTTCAGCGTAGATATTCCTTCGGAGCCGATCAGCTGCAGAGCAGTGTTTACAGCTGATCCATCCTCGCACCTCATTTCGACCTTCACCTCACGCGTCAAAAAAGTGTGGAAATAATCTTTCCATCGCGAATACATACTAAATTGACAATACATATGTTGGTTCAGATAAAAGTATGCCATTCATAACCATACTTATATCTCATGCCCATACCGTAGGTGTGCAATGGCTGTAAATGTAAACGAAGCGACAGATTCTTTCCGCCATTTTGCTCTCGGAGGATCTCACGAATATCTCTGCCAATAGCTTCTTGGGATTACCTGTCAAGCCAACATCCCAAGTCTTGGCAAGTATTTGCCAAGTCTTGACGAAAACCAACTAAGAACCGGAACACTTGACCAAGTATTCAGCAAATATATCTCAAGACCCGACAAAGTTTGACCGAATTCTTGGTTTGTATTTGCCAACACTTGGCAAACTCCAGTTAAGAACGGCTTACGGGAGACGCGGTGGGTCTATTTTTACCCCGCACCCACAGGAGGACTTTGACAGATGAAAACGGAGACCTTGTAAATGCGGTGAAAGCGTATCTTACCCTTTTAAATACTCGATCCAGCCTTTCGTTTGTAGGCTACCATGCTGACGTTATTCAGCATCATCGTCCTTTCATCCTTACCAACTCCCTTTTATCCTCCTATCCT
>JAWQFJ010010969.1:25000-37608 GCA_034096865.1 Theodoxus fluviatilis
CGAGCTTTACATGAAACATTATATCACACTAGCTCGATCGTCTGCTGGCGTAGTGACTATGGTTCGATCGCGTTCGTCTGCTAGCCAGCTAAGTACGTACGGTGAGGTTTGTTTACTTATCTTCTGTGGGTTTTGTGCAGAAAGTATACGTTAAAACAGTCTAATATGACTATTTTCGATTAGTTTTTAATCTAATTAATCTTTTTGCATGCTTTAATGTCATCCTTTTGCCACGATCTAGCGATCATCCCATGAGCTTCTATTTTTACCAGTCTACCGGAACTAGTGGAAGTAAAGGGACAAAACTCGGGCTGAATTTCCGTTTCAGAAGTGAGAATGTCCTATATTGAAAAGACACTTGCCCAAAAGCCAAATCTGTTGGCCAGAAAAATGTTTACTTCTTATCTTTAAAATGTGCTTAGCATTGAACATGAATGCAATGTCATAATGTGTGTCAGGCAAAGTAAACTCTAAACAGGCGGTTCTGCAGCTGCCAGCACAGCCGTGTCACTGTGCCGCTTTTCGTGTTTCGTAAAATAGGTGCGCATCTTTTCTCATCAATGAGAACAATAACTCGACAATATATGGCAAATCGAATTGGGTTGTTCGGGGAGAGAACTTCTGCAAGTAGTCTTCTTGTACCGAGGACCGATATTTTGCTTTTCCACGATGCAGAGATTTAGATCCGAAAATGTATAATTTGTGATTCATATTTTCCAAAATTTCCGAGTAATTCCATGTCGTAAGGATAGTTGCAACTATATCGCTCAGTATGCCTTTGCATTATATTCCCAGGATAACGTGGTTACCTATAATAAAGTAGAGTTTTTTTTTAAATCTGCCACTGGCTGAAGGAATACTCGAATGTAAGTCTCTCTCTCTCTCTCTCTCTCTCTCTTTCTCTCTATCTCTCTTTCTCTCTCTCTTTCTCTCTCTCTCTCTCTCTCTCTCTCTCTCTGTTCATGAATACAGGTATATTGGGACGCTGTTTACTACAAGACATTCCTCTGACATGTTTCAGTCAGATTTAGTACAGAGAGCAAAAGCCGGATTGACAAAGATTACTGTCTTAGAAGACTTTTGTGTGTTTCTCCAAATGTTTATTTCAAACTTCTTTATGCCCAGGCACTTTCTGTGTTATTGTACTCATCAGAATTGTAGAGTTTGGAATAATTGTTTGGTGGTGGAAGCTGTACATCTGCAGCCTTACAGCGATTCGTTAATGTGCCTCCACAAGCGCCAAATCGTACTGTGTACGGTGATACCGGTAGACACACTTTGAACATCAACGCTACTATCACAGCAGGAAAATAATGCTTGAGGATATTAAAAATGGACCTATCCAAGATATCCCCACAAAGTTTTTAAGTCAATGTTACACTTGGGCGTTCGCGAAACCAAGGTGGACAAAATTTATTTAATACGAGTTTGGTACAGCGTAGGAGGAGCAAAAACGGTTCTAGAAAATACTTTTTGCGATAACTTAAAACGCGTCATTTATGTGAATACATCTGTCATGAAAAGTAGCAAATATGACTTTCTTAAATCATTAAATCTGTCTGGGGTAGAAAAGATGGTCTATTTGTACGAGACAAAAAAAGCATTTTGTGACGTAGATATTCTTTTTTGTACTGGCTTCAGCAAGCTCTTTAACGGTACATACAGATATACAAGGAATCATAACAGCAAAATATAACTCTGTCCTGCCAGTTTTGAATCTGATGGGGAATATATATATATATATATATATATATATATATATATATATATATATATATATATTCCTGAATTTGAGACATAAAAAACATTGGTAATTTGAATTACAATGGTGAAGTCAATATCCAGACGCTCTTGTCAATACAGAACAGGAACTGTATCCGACAGATATCCATGTTTCTGTATTGTGCATTTATAAGGAGGAAGGAAGTCTCTCTCTCTCTCTCTCTCTCTCTCTCTCTCTGAATCTCATTCTCTCTCTTTCTGTGTATGTGTGTGTATCTCTCTCTTTCTCTATCTGTCTATCTGTCTCTGTCTCTCTGTCTTTCTCTGTCTCTCTGTCTTTCTCTGTCGCGCTCTCTCTCTCTCTGTGTCTCTGTCTCTCTGTCGCTCTCTATCTTTCTCTCTCTCTCATTCTCTCTCTCTCCCTCTCTCTCTCTCTCTATCTATCTCTTTCTCTCTCTCTCCCCTCTCTCGCTCCCTCCTTTCTTCCCTCTCCCTTCCTCTTTTCTTCCCTCTCCCTTTTTTCTCATTTTTTCAACATTTCAAAATTTACATACTATGTATTCTTATTGTCTTTTCATGCTTTTCTCTAGCCCCATGTAAACTCTATTCGGCTTTCTTCATTCTGGGCACTTTCATTTTATTAGCAGTGCAGATTTTCTCTTTTCTGTCCTATTCCTAAACTAACCTCCTCGAGGCAATATCTCTACCTGGTCTGCAAAAACTCTCCCTATGTAATGCAATTTGTGCGAACCAGACGCCGTGACTGTTTTTCAGAGGCAGACCACATGTACAACGACAGGTATTCGCCATGGGTTCTGCAGCTAAATTGTGAAGGAAATTGACCCAATGCTTCCTGAGGATGGCCAAAGTCCACGGGAAAGTCAGCATCTGCTACAGATAAGTTTTGAAAGAATGTTTTCTGCGTTTAGACTACTGGTTGAGTCGATAAACAACTATTGATCCTCGATCAATTTTCCCAGCATAACCATATCATGGCTTGTCTAGATGAATAAATTATCCACTTGGCCTATACAACTTTTTCTTGAATGACTTTTAAAGAGAGGACGTTTTGCGTTTCAGACTCCCATGAAACCCTTGAGTGGGAGAAAATTGGATCTGTCAGTATGAATAAATAATAGAGAAAATCAGATCACTTTTACTGCCTTTTTCACGAGCGTAGCCACGCGCATTTGAAGCAAAGTGTACTTTACAAATAAGCATGATTACCAGACCTAAGAAGTCCCCGATTGTTTGTGATTCTTTCTTAATTAGCCAAATTTCCTTTGGAAGTGTTTATATACAACGCAATAATTAAGAAAGTGAGGTAGTCTCCACTGCCCAGATGTTAAAAAGTTACTTATTTTTCTTTTGTACTCGGAATCATTTCAGACGTCTCAGAAAATACGATCTTTGACGCTTTCTTTTTAAAAGACGGTTACCATTCTCCAATTTCAGCTCGTTAGATATGGGATAATGCAGACAGTGGGGAATCAAAATCAGACACAGACATGCTACGTGTAAGGCGCATCGCAGTGTAAGGCGCGAATCAGCAAGCATCCTGAGCGACAACAAAAGAAATATGTTACAGACAAAAAGACAGACCGACGAATCTGTATTATCCACATGTGGAAATCAATGAGTAAAATTACGGCTCACGGTAGCAACATGTGTGGATAATTTTGAAGCAGCACGTGCGCTTGCAGCACAAGGTAAGTAATATGAATTTCTGTCTTGAGCATGAGTATTCTGGGCACAATGAAGGCTCTACCGTTGTATACGACGCAGGGAGTCACTTTGGACAACGACCAAAAAAAAACTATCGCTTTATAGTCTGAAAATTACGGTACTTTTAATTCTTTGCGGGAATATGATACATTTCCGTGTGCGCGATTCCTCCGATTTACTAACGCCTCGTGACAAGAACTGACGACGACGACGACGATGATGATGATGAGATGATGATGATGATGATGATGATGACGATGATGATGACAATGAAACCAACGACGACGGTGACGAGCAGGAGGTGAATGAGGAGAGTAGAAAGATAGTAGGAGGATAGGAGGAGGAGAAAAAGGGAGTTGGTAAGGATGAAAGGACGATGATGATGAATAACTTCAGCATGGTAGCCTACAAACGAAAGGCTGGATCGAGTATTTAAAAGTGTAAGATACGCTTTCACCGCATTTACAAGGTCTCCGTTTTCATCCGTCAAAGTCCTCCTGTGGGTGCGGGGTAAAAATAGACCCACCACGTCTCCCGTAAGCCGGTTCTTAACTGGAGTTTCCCAAGTGTTGGCTAATACAAACCAAGTATTCGGTCAAACTTTGTCGGGTCTTGGGATATATTTGCTGAATACTCGGTCAAGTGTTCCGGTTCTTAATTGGTTTTCGTCAAGACTTGGCAAATACTTGCCAAGACTTGGGATGTTGGCTTGACAGGTAATGCCAAGAAGCAGAGATATTCGTGAGATCCTCCGAGAGCAAAATGGCGGAAAGAATCTGTCGCTTCGTTTACATTTACAGCCATTGCACACCTACGGTATGGGCATGAGATATAAGTATGATTATAAATGGCATACTTTTATCTGAACCAACGTATGTATTGTCAATTTAGTATGTATTCGCGATGGAAAGATTATTTCCACACTTTTTTGACGCGTGAGGTGAAGGTCGAAATGAGGTGCGAGGATGGATCAGCTGTAAACATTGCTCTGCAGCTGATCGGCTCCGAAGGAATATCTACGCTGAAGGACCCTTGAGACTTGCAATGCCAGAATCGCATCAAGCAGTCAGCAGTACGAGCTGTCATAGCCTTGGCAATGAGTAGAAACTGGATGTTTGGTGAGTATTTCGGGTTTTGTTCAGCATTATTCACTGATTGTCCGCGTGTGATGAGCGGTTGTTTAAACTTCTGTAACTCAGTGTTAAAAATGATCCAGGCCGGGTCTCCCAGATTCTCTCCGCCACGTTTGAATTCAATAATCCACTTCCTCACTATGCTGTAGGAAAGGACAAACTCCCCTGGTGTAGTCGCCATGTCCTCATGGACCTCCTTGGGTCATGAGCTCTTGAAACCAAAGTAGCTGATGACTGCACGAAGGCTGATGTCCATATTCTCAGACAGTGCTGGCTTGCAATTTTCAATTATCCACAACAGAAATACCACAACGTTATTAACTTCATGTTTTCTGCAGTATCACCCAAAGAGTTGAACTGCACGTGCATATAACGAGAGCTGTTTAACTCATTTTCTTTTATATTGGAACACTAGCATCAATTATACCTCGCATTTAAGTTGTTTCCGATATATCATTATGTGCATAGGTTCGGAAGTACCTCTGCATGGTGGGTGTCCGAATATTTCCCCTTTGTCTTCCCTACCACCATTATCACCATCATCACCCTCGCAGTTCATTTCTGGCTGGGTTCATTTCTTCTCTGAACATTTCTCCTCCGGTCAGTTCTTTGCGGCAGTTTCACCCCAAGAGTCAATTCGCCCCAGTGCTCTTTGTACCTTGAACATTATTTTCTCCACCTCACCCCCACCTTTCCCCATCGCATCCCACTCTTACAGGATCTTCTACTTTTAAACTTATGCGTTCTTCCTCCCGTCAGTTGCAGATTCTTTTTGCGTTTTCCCCCCTGTGAGTTGGAAAAGCCGTTGCAAACTGTAGAGGGACCTCAGGAGCAGAGGACTGACCCTGAAGATCGCCCCCAGAGCAGCCACAGACAGAGCCAGGTGGAGGCCCCCTTGCCACCACCTACAGCACCAGACTGCACAGAGAGGATTGAGGGTTGGAGGTTACGAACTGATTTACAGCATCCTGCTACGCGATGCGTAAACGTGGCGTATGACTAGGGAAATCGTGACGACTTGCTCTTATTCCAATAAGGTCTAATGATCCTTAATGATTAATGGCCTTAAAGAGCGTACAAAGACTGATAGGCCGTAATAACTCCATCAATCCATCCATTTTCATTTCAAATGGCTTTTCCTGAGCAGAACTCAAAGAATAAAGTTAACATCGCATGAAAATTCTGATCATATTAGAACATTCGATGGATGGATGGACGGATGGAGTTTTACGGCCTATTAGCCTCTGTAGGCTATGTAAGGCCATTATGCACGAAAATCACTAGAATAGTTCAGAGTAAACGCAAATCAAGTCGCGATGTCCCTAGTTATTCGCCTCTTACGAATCGCGTAGGGAGACGCGGTGGGTCTATTCTAACTCCCAACACACATGCGGCTATAACATACAAAATCTCTTCATAATAATTCAACCGTATGGGGAAACACGGCTCTATCGTTACATTCATTCAGCTACGCTTCTAATAAAATATTCTTTCAGGAGGAGGAAGAGAAGAACGATGGAGGAAAAGTCCGGTACTGAAATGATATTGGGGGAGAAATTCTGAGGGGGGAAAATGACGGAATTAGAAACGTTATAGAACCTCCTCTCTCTCTCTCTCTCTCTCTCTCTCTCTCTCTCTGTCTCTCTCTCTCTCTCTCTCTCTCTCTCTCTCTCATATAAGCGGCCTAGACGTCCTCGAGTGCAGACGTGTTGACGCGAGCTCCGACACTGGTAACCCGTTCGTCGGTTTTGTGGCCTATCACCCCGGATGTTGTTTAACGGATGGTTCGTTTATACCTGCATATGAGGCATGCATGCAATGACTGACATAATGTGGTTCTATGTCTGTACTTTTCGTGTTTTTCGACGCTCGAAATTCGACTTTGAATGACTGAACAGTGCTCACGAAGTGACGATACAGCGAGGATGTTTCCAGTGCTCTCATACACTCGTGAATCATTAATTGATCATACGTGCACAATGTGTTATTCCCTCTAGGATTATTAATCGCGGTGGAAAGGCACGGACCTACAAACTGTAAGTTTCAATACTTTTAAGGTTGATTGTGCTACCTCTTGACACTGGTTGCACCCGTGGCTGTATGGCGTTGTTGTGTTGAATGAATGCCGCCCTTTCGCCTGCATTGATGTAGCTGGTGCACCATGTGCCCTGTCAGCAAGAGATGAAATTGTGCCTACACTAATTTGAAGTCCAAGTTCTATTTATGCTGTGAAATATCTTCAAGTTGAACATGGGTGGGAAAGTGCCTCGGCGAGTTTCCTCGTAAATAGTCTTCGACGAGAATGCGTGCACTAGTTCTGCAGACATCGCCTACCGTTAGGCTGTGTGTATATGTGCAAAGGGTGTACTCGATTGGACACTCTCTCTTGTAACTAACCAATTTGGTAGCGTTTTGTTCCTGAGTTATACGCTACTTTGATTCTGGATGAGTGAACAGAGCTCACGAAGCGATGATAGAGCGTGGACGTTTGAGTGCTCTCTTAAACCCGCGACGTATAAACTGTCCCTACGTGTGACTTATTTCTTCTAAGAGTGTTCAACATCGGTAAGAAGGCACGACTCTAGTGTGGGTGGCTGCGTTAGATCTTGACATTGGGCTGCACTCGTGACTGTGTGGAGTTGATGTGTTGGTTGACTGCCGCCCTTGCTGACTGCATACGATTAGACATAGCTGACACCACTTGTGCCCCTTCAGTGAGCGACTAATTTGAGCTTGAACTGATATGAACTACACGTGCTAATTATACCGTGAATTTAGCACCGAGAGTGTCTCTCAGGCAGTCTCACCCCCCACCCAACCCCCACTCCACCTCCACCACCCCACGAAGGAGTCGGATTCATTCAGTGAAATTGATTTTCTGAGGCGTCGTTCTGCTTACGACCACGTGTGTTTGACAACATGGGCATCGACATCGACCAATATAGACAACGAATAGGTTCCCATTATGGCCGAACACAAGCAGGGAAGAGGGAAGCAGGGGAATCACACAGCACATATGGTGATGAAGAATGGAAATCAATAGATATGCCTTGGCCTGCGAAACTTTCCCTTTCCACAGCTCATGTGTGGTTTTCTCGAAGTGGAGCCATGATGGGCTTGATGCTGATGTCTTTATATGTGTCTCTCCTAGTGGCATGTGTCACAAGACCTCAGCCTCTCACAACGAGCTTACATGACCTCTCAGACAGACTGTTGCTTGCAGGCGACGTAGAAGCCAATCCAGGACCTACTCATGGGGATGATAGAGTGACCTGTGACACTGACAAATCCTTGATACCATTCTTACTAGAAAATATTGACTTGATTAAGTCAGGGATTAATAACATGACAAGTAATTTATTAAACAGGTTGCAAAGCATAGAAGATACTATTCACAGTCGGTTTTCCATGCTCCAAGGTGACATCATCGCTCTTCATAGGTCTATTCAAGAGGTCACTATCTTTCACAACAGGCCACTCAAACCCTTGTCACTTCCCTTGTTCTGTCCCGTCTTGATTATGGAAATTCTCTTCTTGCCGGCATTCCTGGCACTCTGCTAAACAAACTGCAAAAAGTCCAAAACACTGCTGCTAGATTAATCTTTAGATGTCCCAAGAGAACTCCCACATCCAAACTCCTTCGTGCACTGCATTGGCTCCCCGTCGCTCAGAGGATAGAGTATAAGCTAGCCATTATGTGTTTCAACTTCTTCAATCAAACTGCACCACACGCACTCAAAGAAATTCTCACTGTCTACACCCCCGCTAGAAATAACCGTTCAGCTGCAGACACTAAAACGTTAAATGTCCCCCGTCGCAAAAAGAAAACCCAAGGACAGCGAGCTTTTTCCTACATCGGCCCTGTAACATGGAATAGCCTACCTTTCCCTGTCCGTCACTCTAATTCCATGTCCCAGTTCAAAACCTCCCTCAAGACACAGCTGTTCCGGTCAGTCTTTCCTGACGAGCAGTGAAGGCGCCTCTTTTATGTTTCGTGTTTTTGCCTGCTACTTAATTAATTGTATTGTATTTAATTTTTCTTTTTATTTCAATTGTACAGTGTGCGAGTGTTAGAATGCTTTGTATGAGTGTAGACTTCATCATTGTACACGCCATGAGCTTGCCTATTAGGGAAGGTATGTGCGTTAGAAATAGTCTGTATTATTATTATTATAAGTAATCAGAATGGGTACTTACAGTATGCTTTAATTGAAAGTGAAAGAAGATGGCGAGAGTGCAGTGCTGAACTAAACGAAAGGAATCTTGCTTTACTGAGAGAGCAACACCGACTAAAAACTGAAGTAAACTACCTACACGAAACAACGAACAGGATCTCCAATTCACTGAATGGTAGAAAGGAAAGTTTGAGACTGAAGAAAGAATTTCGTACCTATGAAGATCACACACCACGGCACCACTACTCGATGCAGGTAACGACTGATGTGCAAGATTGGGAAGCCCTGCCCCCAGATGCACATGCAGTACCCGATAACATGAGAGAACCCAGAGACAATATGTTTTCTAACAATGATAATGTAGGGATGAAAACTAATTTTTAAAAAGCAAGGAATATTAAGCACAATTACAGGAGAGCCAGAGCAAGAGACCAAAGGAATTTAATAACTATCAGGCTGGGAGGAAATTCATCAGTGTCTTTGTCTGAAGAGAGAGTAGATGTGTTAGAGCCCGAATGTCAACAGGAAACCTCAGGAGACAGTTTAGCAGACAGCACAGCGACTCCATCTCTGACTTCGCCCAGACAAAGGAATACATCACCCTACCAACGCCAACACGTCTCTGCCCACCACGATCAGTCTGCATTTCCAAACAAAGAAACCGACAATGCGGGGACGTTACTGCCGCCAACTTCCGTTCCAAAGGCACGTGCGGATCATGACAGCTCTGACACCACTCGAGTGATGCAAGACGCCCGAGGAGAACGTGCAAACGCCGCTCGACCTCGCAGAGCACTGTACTGGAGTGGATCATCAGAGACCAGCCAACCAGACTTAGGGGGCAGGGAAGACACACGGAAATTGTGGCGGGGGAGGTAGAAAACAGGGAAGATTCCGTGGAACAACTGGAGGAGAACACGCCATGTGAAAGCCACCACCAGCCCGTGTAGCGAATTCTGCGGCGTCTCCTCCCAGTAGTGTGCCGCCCAGATTGATGGGCATTTGGAATGGCAGACTGAGACAAAACGGGGAAACTGCACGTACTGGTTCAGGCAGTGGCACCTCACATGCCCTCTTATCAACCTGACGGGCAAGCCGACGACCCGTCATTGCTGCATCTGACTCTTCTGGGGAACAACAGGAAAGTTTGAATGATATTACTTATTCTTCTAACCCTACATCTGTTTCGTCGGGTTTGAACATCGTATGCTGCTGGAATATTGAAGGCATATGTTCCAAACTTGATGAACCTGATTTTTTAGAATACATTTTGTCTTTCGATGTATGTTGTCTTTTGGAGACATTTACAGCTCCTAACTTTGACTTCAGCCTACTCACGGACGAATTTGTAACATTTCACTCTCCAGCAGTCAAACTCTCCCACCATGGTCGTAGATCTGGCAGAGTTTTCATGTTAGTGAAGAGGCAATACGCCAACGATGTATCAACGGTAGACTGTGCTCACGATACTATGATAATAATAAGATTTCCCCAAGGTGTTTTTTCACGGCAGGGCAAGTACACATGAATGGAATGCTCCGACTATACAGCTGTTTTTTACTATTCATCGCGGCTTGACAGGTAAAAAACTATCACCGCAAGTTTTGTCTCTGTACGGCGATTAGAACAGTATATTTTTCACTGCTTTTTTTACTTTGAGCATGTTCCATGGACTATATCATGAAATAGTTGTTCGCGCCTGAAAGTCGAGCCGCCGCCCTCGCCGCTGCCGAGTGAGTCGGAATTCACAGCCACACCGCATAGAATTTGCACAACGAGCAGATCGGAAAAGCGATGGGGGGAAGTAAGAGAAACAGACGCAAGCAGGACAACCAGGTCGCATCTGATAGCTCTGATCACACTGCCAACCCGGAGAAAAGAGGCAAGTTTTTCCGAGATGAGGGATCCGATCGCCCCAACTCCACGAAAACTCCCGACACACCTGGTGACCTATCTCAGCGGCTCCAACAAGTTCAAGCCACCGTCGACATGATGAGAGAAAGAGAAGAGGAATTCAATGGAGCTATTTTCGATCTCCGGGAGGAAAACGATCAACTCAGGACACAGGTTAAATTTCTGATGTCAGAGAGACAGAAACTGACAGAAGAAATGTTGAGCAACACCTCCGTGATTAGGAAAACAAGAAAACAACTGAATCACGTGGAGCAGTGGGGACGCAAGTGGAATCTGCGTTTCTGGGGTTTACCAGACACTGATAAGAACGAGACAGTCATGGACAGCACGTCGAAAGTAGTGCGTTTCTGCAGGAGGGAGCTCAGCCTGAATGACTTCACCGAAGACTGCATTGATGTCGCCCATCGAGTGGGCAAATTTGAGCAGGGGCGCAGCAGACCCGTCATCGTGAGATTTCTGCGCCTCTCAGCCCGAAGTACCATTCTGCAAATGAGACGGCGACTCAAAGGGAAACCTTTTTTGGTGACAGAAGATCTCACCGCCAAGAACGCCAAGCTCCTCCAAGATGCCAAAGAAATGGCTGGCACCAGAAATGCCTGGACGAGAGACGGTGCAGTATACGTCCGTCTCCAGAGCGGTCGAGTCATTGCGGTGGACGAGGATACAGCTCTAGCGGACTACTTTGACCCGCGGCATCGCCAGGCTCAAAGTTATCAAGGCAGAGACGGAAACCGACGCTCCCAACAAAGCCACATAGCACAACAGATCTTCCAAAGTCGCGACGAGGATGTGAGCAGGCCGCAGACAGGATCCAAGAGGACGCAGTCTGTGCCACCTGGTCCACACCGAGACACGGGGAAGACAACAGTGAAGACACCCTCGCTACCACCCCACGCAGAATCGCAGCAGCATCGAAACTCGAAGCCCCAGTCAACCCATGGCAAGCCTTCGTATGCAGACAAGACTAGGAGCAACGGTAACCAGACATCACACGGATCTGTGGAAAGGGTGCTGTCATACCTACGTGACAGTGAGGCAGGACACAGACGCTCCTACTCTGACTCGACACGAGCGGCTGCAACGTGTTCTACATCGACACCTCGTCAGCAGATGGACAGGGTGAAGAAGAATGCGCGCCGCTCGTCGGAATCGAGAGGCTGCACATCGAAGCGAGCAGACTCGGGCCTCGCGCCTGTTTTGACCGTGCGAGATCAACGCACGGGAAGGGTGGAGGGGCAGGCAGAAATCCACACCGTCGTCATTGACCACAAAGTTGGTGAGTAGCGAAAAAAGCAATCTAGCTCCTCGGTTGTCGAATCGAAATTTTTCACTTAAAGGCATGTGAGATATTTGTCTCTGGGACAGACATAGATATTATAGCCTCCGAGACTGTTAAGGCCCTTAAGACCCATCCAGCCATCTGTTTCCGGAAAGACACTTGACCAGTGAACAGTAGAGATGGTAAGATGGGATAACACGTCACTGAGCAGTTTAAGAGGGGTACTGGACTATGTATATTAATGGCCAAGACAGCCAAGTTAATGAAGATGTAGTGAAATGAATTTTTTTTCTTTTTTCTTTTTTTCCTGTTCTTTCTTTAAATTATACAGCAACGCGATGTAGGGGACACTCCCCAGTAGCACCCATGTACTGTTGATGTTAGTTGTTGTGTTGTATGGAAAGTGTACAAGACTGTGTATGTGTGTGGGTTTGTGTGTGTGTGTGTGTATGTGCGCGCGTGTGTGTGTATGTGTGTGTGTGTGCGTGCGTGCGTGCGTGTGTGTGTGTGTGTGTGTGTGTGCGTGTGTGTGTGTCCTTAGTAGGTGTATATGGGTGTGTATATGTGTGTATGTGTATGTATATATATGTGTGTATATGGGTATAAATTTTTATATATACATATTTCGTATGTGTGTATTAGAAAGCGAATCTACAATTA
>JAWQFJ010010972.1:0-15000 GCA_034096865.1 Theodoxus fluviatilis
CAGAGGTTGTGGAGAACCGACATTTGACCTCGAACTGTTCTGTCATAGAGAAGCTCAAAAGGGGAAAAGCCCAGACTCTCCTGCAGAACCTCACGATAAGCGAAAAGGAGTGCAGGGATGTATCGATCCCACTGTTTCGGCTTCTCCTGCGCCAATTTGCGCAACATGGTCTTGAGGGTTCGGTTATAGCGCTCTACAAGTCCGTTCCCTTGGGCATGATAGGGAGTGGTCGCAAGCCCCTTGATCGCCAACAACCTCTCAACCTCCTTCATCACATCACTCATAAACTGGGTACCTCTGTCCGTCAGGATCTCCGAAGGAATACTAACCCGGGACCACACCTGCCACATCGCCTCAGCAACCTTCACTGCTTTGATCGATTTCATTGGAATCGCCTCTGGATACCGGGTAGCGTAGTCCACCAAGACCAAAATGTACCTGTTACCAGACTCAGAAACAGGAGTGATGGGACCAACAAGATCAATCGCCACACGCTCGAAAGGTGTGTCAATGAGCGGCATCTTTCCCAACGGCACCTTCTGAGGCCTTGGAGAAACCTTTTGACACTGATCACATGACAAAACAAAGCGACGGATGTCAGGGCACATCCCCGGCCAGAAGAACTCCATCCAAACTTGGTCGCGCGTCCTCTGCACACCCATGTGACCACCCATAGGAGGCTCATGCGCCAACTTGATGACGCCCTGTCTCAATTGATGGGGAACAACAACCTGAGTATAAACAGTACCACTGTTTCGATACTCACGGAACAAAACTTTCTTCTTCCAGATGAAACGAACTTCACCTGAATGACCAGCAGGCACAACGTCCTTGCGCTCCGCCGCCTCACGACAACTCCTCAGAGAAGGATCCTCCAGTTGTAACTTGTGCAACTGCTCCGGTGTAACCGTCTCCAGACCAGGTGAAGCCATGTGCAACAAGGTCGGCTTCCTTCCTTCAGCAGCAGCCTGCGCACGGGTGACAACTGAAACAACCCTAGGAACAGCATAAACAGGTAGCATATCGGAATCACCCAGCCGGGCATGATTTCCAACAATGAAAGCAGCAACAGGCGAGTCCATGACAACAGCTTCGACTTCGCCGGAGTAGAAAGGGCAGTCAGCCTGAACTTTGGCCACAGGATAGCGTCGCTTGATGTCAGCCTCAGCCATGGAAACTTCGAGATCCCGACCTGTGAACTGCCATGCTGAAACAAGTGATCTCTTCAAGACGCAAACCTGTAAACCTGTATCGCGCAAACCCTGCACTGAAACACCGTTTACAAAAACCAAACATCTGGGGTCGTAGTCTTGCTTGCTACAGGGAGAACACAAAGTCGGAACGCTGACTAGTAGAGGAGACGGTTCAAGGCCTCTTGACACTGCACTCAGAGACTTACTCTTCTTGGTACAATCTCTAGCCAAGTGCTTGGGGGAATCGCAGAAGTAGCACTTCCTACCGCTTGAAACACCTGAGCCTACCCTGGGACCTCCGCTAGGATTCCCACCTTTGGGCCTATCGCCATCATCAGAATTTCCGCTGTGTTGTTTATCGCGCTGGAAAAACTTCTTGCTATCACCATGGTGTGCCTCAAAGTAAATCTCAGCTGCTTCCCCTGCTTCAACTAACGTCTGAGGTTTTTTCTCATTAACGTATGCAGTCATGTCTGAACTCAGGGTCTGCAAGAACTGCTCAATCAAAAAGAGTTGTTCCAGATCAGTGATTTTTGAAAGTTCATGCCATTTAGTCAGATTTTCCTTCATGCGAGCACAGAACTGCCTGTAGGTTTCATGATCGTTTCTCTTGCAGGTCCTGAATTGGTGGTGGTAAGTTTCTGCTGTGAGCTGATAACGCGCCAAAAGTGCCACTTTCAAACACTTGTAATCTTCAGCGCTCATATCGTCAAGAGAGTTGTAGGCTTCAGCAGCCTTACCTGCCAACCTAGTGGAAACACGAGTCGCCCACGTCTTCTCGTTCCACTTGTAAAAAGTAGCAACGTTTAAAAAAAGTAGCAATGTCTTCCCTGCTTTCATCAAACTGGGGGATAGAAGGCCGGAACCCACGATCAACATGATCATCATCGATTTCCTCATCACCACCGTGATGCCTGCCTTCATTCTTCTTGGTTTCTTTTTCCAGAAGTCGCATGCGAAGGTCATGCTCTTCTTGCTCTCTTCTCCGCCTTTCAGCTTCGACCTCTCTCTGAGTCCGAACTCTCTCCTCCGTCTCCTGACGCACTACTCCCAACTTATCTCGGTAAGCTTTCCTTTCAAGCTCAAGCTTCTCCTTTTCTAGTTCTAGTCGCGCTTGTTTGACGTCTTCACGGCTCATGCGGTCAGCAATAAACTCAGGAATACTAGTGGACTCAACACCAAGCTCCGTAGCTAGAGAACGCCACCGCGCAATCCTATCCGATATAGATTCCGGCGTTGACGCCATGATAGCGCTATCCTCAACAACGCGACCTGAATGCAATTCCATAAACAGGAACAAAACCAGAAAGTTAAAAAATACTCATGAAAAGTAAAGTAAGGCTGTGACCGGCAACAAGGGTAGGAAACCCACAAGGCCTGACAAAAATCTAGCTAACAAGCTACATCAGTGCCCAGTGTCTGGGGAATGTGGCCAGCGACAAAAAATGTTCTAACTCCTTGAGTTAATGAGAATGATCCTGGCTAGGCTCGCCATTTTCGCGTGCATGTCACCCTAGGCTGAGGCCTAGAGAGTGCATGGTTAGGTTTTTCAATAAAAACTATGGCCACACTCCCCAAACATAAACAGACACATGAACACTGAAGTGCAAGAATAAATATACAAAAATAATTAATTAATCTTTTGTATGGTTAGAATGATGTATGGAAAAAAATGCACATGACGAACGTAAAACAACAATGTCACTCTCCAACTCTGCAGCAGCGATAAACGATAATCATAAAACAATCTGTCCCGTCCTCGACAGGAGACAAAGGAGTCCGTCCCGTCCTTGACAGGCGACAATGCAGGCTGTCCCGTCCTTGACAGGCGACAATGCAGGCTGTCCCGTCCTTGACAGGCGACAACGCAGGCTGTCCCGCCCTTGACAGGCGACAACGCAGGCTGTCCCGTCCTTGACAGGAGACAATGCAGGCTGTCCCGTCCTTGACAGGAGACAATGCAGTCTGTCCCGTCCTTGACAGGAGACAATGCAGGCTGTCCCGTCCTTGACAGGAGACAATGCAGGCTGTCCCGTCCTTGACAGGAGACAATGCAGTCCGTCCCGTCCTTGACAGGAGACAATGCAGGCTGTCCCGTCCTTGACAGGAGACAATGCAGTCTGTCCCGTCCTTGACAGGAGACAATGCAGGCTATCCCGTCCTTGACAGGAGACAATGCAGTCCGTCCCGTCCTTGACAGGCGACAATGCAGGCTGTCCCGTCCTTGACAGGAGACAATGCAGGCTGTCCCGTCCTTGACAGGAAACAATGCAGGCTGTCCCGTCCTTGACAGGAAACAATGCAGGCCTAGAAGGCCAAGGACAGTAATGATAAAACAGCGACACTAGAGTGACTTCCTTCTTTACAACCTAAACAGCACATCATTCCAACTAATGAATCCCTACATATAACTCTAAAAATGAAGCTAGCATAAACAATAGAAATGATGAATTATTTACAGGAATTTACAGAAGAGACAAAACACCGCACTGGTAACAAATTGTAGGTTCCCTCCCCTTAGTTGCTAGACATGCAAATTTCCCACTTTAAGGAAAACTTTTTTTCGCAAAAAATCCTTTAGCAATCTTTAGAGAAATAATTATGGCCTACCCCAACAGGCCTATGAACTTCACCCAAAATTTGCCGCGGTTATTCTTCAAAAATCCACTGCTATGAACTCCCTTGGCAATTCTGTGACGCGAATTCCAAAGATGACGCAAACTCTGACGCTGTTCCCAAAAAACCTTTCATCTCGGTGAGAAAGAAATGAATAACCCACAATCACTAATACCCAAAGCAAAGGAAAACTCAACCCAACCACAGGCACACAAACAATTTCACCAACTGTCTTCGACACGCACACATGCCTATAGACGGCACTCTTAATCTTACGTAAAATATTGATTTAAAAAAGATTTAAAATAGCACAAAAAAAACTATTTTCCTAATTGGAAGAGTATGCAGATTCCTGATGTCAACTTTTAAAGCCGTTAAAAGTCCATCGTCAAGGGAGGTAACTCTCCGTAACCCTGACGTTGTCCCTATAGTCCGTTTGGAGATATGGGTTGGAGGTAACAGTAATCATGTCATCCGTCATCCTTTCTCCGGAAGTTAGGCGCTCTCTGAGATCGGAGTTAAATCGCTCTTGTTGATTTTCGCGCGGCTTCACTGTATCACTATATTTTGGTGTGGCGCTTTAAAAATACTAATGCTTCAATTAATAATGAACGTACATTCAATTGAAAAAAGAAAGAAAGTTCTTTATTTCTGTGTAAGTTACACATCTGTAGTACTTGTGTAAGCCAAACACAGCCCCCATGAAAATCGTCCATTTTGGCTGTTTTGCACGTTAGATCGCACTTCTGTGCGGCTCTGCCACTACATACTTAGTCAGTTAGTGTCATCCTTTCTTTTCCTTAGTTTTTTATTTTTTATTTTAGAGCGTATGTATTAGATAATGCGTTAGAGTAATTCATGATTTAAGCAATTAGCGGAATGAGCAGCGATTACTCAATTGAGCAGTTGTTTAATGCCATTTGTTGAGTCAAATGTGACCGATATACAGTTGTCGGAACCTTGATGAGAGTTTGACCGGTTGAAGCAACGCCAACGGTGAGAGGCTTGTCGTGTGGAAAATCGATGCTGAGCTCTCCATACGAAAAATCACGAAAATACAGTTAACATGGGATTTACAAGTAAACTTAAATTATCGGCAAGACTTCCGCAGCCAGGCGTCACTCTGCCCACTAAAAAGCGCAGACCATGTGTCCGTACGACGTTGTCCTACTTCTGCAACTTGAACCCAGCAACGGACTTACCCTTATGATAGGGATGTTTAAAATAGAAAACGACGTTTCTGACATCTGCACACTTTGCCCGATTAACACTTTTATAATATATTTCTGGCAAAGTGTGCAGATGTCAGACTGTCTGTAACCCTGACGTTATCGCTATAGTCCGTTTCAGCATTCGAATTCCACCACCCGCTAATAAGCGTTGAAACATCTGACATCTGCACACTTTGCCCGATTTACACTTTTATCATATATATCGGGCACAGTGTGCAGATGTCAGATGTTTCAACGCTTATTAGCGGGTGGTGGAATTCGAATGCTGAAACGGACTATAGCGATAACGTCAGTGTTACGGAGAGTTACCTCCCTCAAAGACTATATTCTTACAAAGACCGGTCATAACGAGCTTTTGCTATATAAACTTACAAGATGCTCGGAAGCGCAGCGCACCAAGCGTGAAGTTACTTGGGTGAATCAAGGGAAGTAATCACACCGCTTAGCGATCAAGCAAGACCTGCGACCAACATTTCAATTTTTAAATGTAGGAGCTTTCACGACCTTTTGATGCATTCAACATACAGCTTTGATAAATTAATGCTGTTCATGGCTTACATTTTCTTTGGTTAGTTTTCTATTATCCCCAAATACAGCGTATTCTGTGCAAAGAGTATACATATCCACCATATCTACACGAAAGCAGTCCTCTGATTGGTTCCCTGAATAGAATCCTCCAATCAGCAGGCAGCTTTCTTCACTGTCTTGCTTGATCGTAACTATGTTCAGTTGCCGAAGCGGCAACTAAATTCACTTCGTCGAATAATTTTCTGGCCGCAAATCACCTTCTTGACAGGTATGTATTGCTTTGCATTTCCTAAAGATATTCCACAGGGGTGTATACGTTGATGAACAAGCTTGCATTCTTTGATAATAATGAAAATTAGATCGTTCCCAGTGATCAGTACCATGTGTTAATAGGCCTATGTTCGAGTTCGATTTCACAACGCCTGCTACAAAAAACAAAGCCTTAACACCCATTGTCTCCTGTCAAGGACGGGACAGCCTGCATTGTCTCCTGTCAAGGACGGGACAGCCTGCATTGTCTCCTGTCAAGGACGGGACAGACTGCATTATCTCCTGTCAAGGACGGGACAGCCTGCATTGTCTCCTGTCAAGGACGGGACAGACTGCATTGTCTCCTGTCAAGGACGGGACAGCCTGCGTTGTCTCCTGTCAAGGACGGGACAGCCTGCATTGTCTCCTGTCAAGGACGGGACAGCCTGCATTGTCTCCTGTCAAGGACGGGATAGCCTGCATTGTCGCCTGTCAAGGACGGGACGGACTCCTTTGTCTCCTGTCGAGGACGGGACAGATTATTTTATTATTATCGTTTGACGCTGCTGCAGAGTTGGAGAGTGACATTGTTGTTTTTACGTTCGTCATGTGCATTTTTTCCATACATCATTCTAACCATACAAAAGATGAATTAAATATTTTTGTATATTTATTCATGCACTTCAGTGTTCATGTGTCTGTTGATGTTTGGGGAGTGTGGACATAGTTTTTAATGAAAAACCTAACCATGTACACTCTAGGTCTCAGCCTAGGGTGACATGCACGCGACAGTGCGTGATGTCACGAATCAGCATCTCCGCTGCGCCGCTAAAACTGTGACAGGACTCTGAGCTCGCGCACACAGCGATCCCTCTCTCGTTCGCTTTCTTCAGTTCAAGCATCGTTTTCATTTAGCACAAAGACCGTGTTTTCTGTGAATTAGTAGACGTTTTCCCCTGCATCTAAACACAAGTTTCATCTTCGTGCGACGTCTGTGAGCTGAGCTACGCGAATTTGAAAGTTTTTGTTCATCTTTAAACTCCATTTTCATATCAAACGTGATTATTTGGTATCTTAATTTTGCTATTTGCATGTAGATTAATCATTTTTAAGTGTAATTCAATGATTTTTTTTTAATTTTAATTTTACCAATGGGGGTTTTGTTCATTCCAACGTGGTCACTGGGATTTCAGATCGCGCTGTGGAATGGTGCAGACCTACTCACCTAGTCGAGGCTAGTGCTTTTCTGAGAATCTTCGTCTAACCTAGTGGACACGTTTATACTGCTTCTAATGATTATTTGTTATTCTATTATCATTTTGAATGCTTTTAAAAGCAGTTAAGTGCTTTTATTTTAGGATTTAGCGTGTTATTTGGTTTTCAAATTCATAACATAATATGCCCGATCGACGACATGTGGTCACGTGACCCAGACCGCGACCTCTGATTGGTTCTTAATTAATTTAGCAATCGACAAGAAGAAGAATAATTAATTAATTAAGTTAAAGATATCTGTCACTTTCTTTTATCCTATTATTCAATACATCTAGCCATAAGGATTCCAGATATATCTTTGGTTTTCTTCTAGCTTTGAAAATAAACAAGTTATGAAGGTTTTTGTTGTTTAGTGCATGTAATCTGGTCACAAGTTTTCTATTGTCTTTATAGTAAAACAAAGGGCCGGATTTTATTCAATTAAAAATTCATAACTTTTAAACAAATTGACCCACAGTGTTCATATTTATACCACTGGAATGGTCTTTTTATTCTCTTTTCAATGAACTACATTTCATTCATGTCATTTACCTTTCATTTTTTTCTCACACATACGTACCGTCTATTGTATTTTTTGTTGCTTAATTAAAACAAGTTCCTATGTTAAACAAAAACATTATCTCCTTCATATGAAACGACAACAGACACACGCTACTGCCGTCTTGGAGAATGGCGTGCAGACGATATTCGACAAGTTTGTGTGTTTTTTTCGCTCCGACGCTCGCATCCATTTCTAAGTCTCTTTTTTTTAAAAGTCAAATGCGAATAAACAAGAAAATGCACGCCACAAAGGATTGTGTGCGTGCGATGCAAATGACAGGTTTCCACTCATCAGGTTTGTCAGTTCACATAACAAATTCTACAGATCGAAAAGTCGACTGTTCTGTTGCATTTGTGCGAAAAGAATCGTTATGCTTACGACGGAAATCCACTTAAAGTTTGCCTTCATTTTACAATGGTCAAGCATTTCTGATGGCAGACTGACAGAGAAAAGAAAATGATCGAAAACTTTCCCCCAGGTTACATGGCGACTGAGACCACCAGAAGTACTACCACTACCAGTACCACGCACCATTCGTTTCGGATTAGTCTGCACAAGGTCTCGTTGGTCTCGACAGAGGAGATGGGCGATGCCCCAACGGCATGACTGTATTCCCATTCAAGAACGGCAAGTCACTTGTTAGGGACGCCACCTGCTCTGACTCTTTTGAACCGTCTTCAATGACAGACTCTGCTATCGACCCAGGGCACGCCTGCCGGACCGCCGAAGGTTCGAAAAGGAGGAAGTACGCCTCTATCTCGGAACGGTACCACTTCGTCCCGTTCGCTGTTGAAACGACCGGAGTTGTCGGACCGGCAGCAACGGAACTTATCCAAGAGATCGGCCAGCGGATTGCACTGTCGACAGATGACTCACGCCAGACACAGTTCCTGTTCCAGAGAATCTCCTGTTCGCGATCACGTCGTCGGCCAAGCGTGAGGCTTCCTGTGACCCAAAGCCGAGGTGTTTCCCTCGCCCCTGACCCTGGAGGTTGCGTTCGTTCGTTGGCACCAATCTCGATCATGTGGACAGGACGCAAATAGTTTTGTAAAATAGACCATAGTTCAACAGAGTTCACGCGTACAACTGATTTCCTGTGACTGTGGAGCGTAGTCGAGTCTAACGCACCGTGGCTGTATTTCGATGACCTTCTTTTGCTGTGTGTTACATCGAATTGTGCATTGACATTGAAGTATGCATTGTAAATTCGATGTTTTCTTGAATAAACTATTACCCAGTCTGCACAAGCCATGGGCGTGATTCAATTTTCTGATAAGAAAAATATTAATATCTAAAACTGATTTGTGACATTTTGTGTGATAGCGTCGACAGGAAGAAAGACAGTGAATTCCGGAATTACCTAGTCAAATACCTACCGATATGGAGTCTCGATCCTCTTCCTTCTGCACTCCTTGACAGTGGAAAAGGGAATGACGACTGAAGTGTCGTCTGCTGCGTTTTTGTAAAAATGCGAGCAGACGACACAACTTTCCCGCCAAAATGTTGACGTCACTGACAAGTTTGAGTTTGATTTTTGGATGTCGTGATGCGCTGCATTTAAACCAACATATTGAATGACGATTCTATTCTTATTCTCCAAATCTCCAATTTACATTTCAGCCAACTCTCATTTGCCTTGGAATAGAATCTTCGCGGTCAACACCAGAAACTTTACAAACAGGATTGATTTTGAGCGCAAAATATGTCTGATTCAAAAGATACTTAGACAACTGTCACGTTTTACGGGAGAATCTACCACGCTGTGGCTTTACTTGTCACAGTTCACACCGCTTATTTGCATAACTTTTCCGTCTGCTAATTTAATGCGATTATCCCGGTCGCTTTTCACACTGCCCAACAAATCGTGTTCCTAAACAGAGAGTGTTCGTCGATACTTCCACTGGACGATATTAATAGATCTGATGTTATTTCCACACCAAAAGTTTGTCGGCAATTAGACAGTTTTTGAGCCTTTCTACAAAGTAAATCAAGGGAGGTTATACTCTCCCAAAACCTGTCATGCCAGTTTGCGGTCTTTGCAGGATTGGTTGAGTGTAGGGTTTAATTCCTATGAAATACACAAAATTGTGGTCTTTTGTGGCTTAAAAGGTTGACATCAGGAATCTACATACTCTTGCAATTAGGAGAATAAAAACAGATAGTGAAAACAAGGTGGGAATTTTACAAGATAATTTGTTACCTTAAACTTGATGAGCATCAGTGCTGTATCATCTACGATGTGTTGTCAGGACTCAGATTTATTAATTTTAATTATGGGCTCGTTTGGGTGGTTTTGGTATTGGTTTTGTTTCTCTTTTGTGCTTGAGAACAGAGTTGTCCTACCGCATCTCCCTACGCCATTCGTGAGAGGCGTGGAACTCGGGTCATTATATTCAGAATAAACGCACACAATAAAACAATTGTAATGATTTTTGTCCACGCTTAAATTACAAAGGTAAAAGTTGGACCGCGGGATTCCAGAAGACAAAACAAATAATGATCACAAAGATCGCTGGGAGGAGTTGGAATCTCAGGTTCAGTATGAAAACAAACGTTGCGGGCGTAGCCCTTCATCAGTTTGCTTAAGTTACAGAGTTTGATAGGCCGTAAAGCTCCATCTATCCATCTGACTGTCAGATATGTGTTGAGCTAAGCATTCCGCTTTCTATTGTTAGTGGTCGGGCTTTCTTGGACTCTTACTTTTTCAAGCGTGTTCCACGTGCTTTGTCACCCTGGTGGTGCTTGTTCTGTGTTGCACGTGATTTACGTTTCTTTGACGCGGGGAGTTGTATATAAAGACAGGCTTGTCTCACTTATGGGGGAAAGGAAGGGAGAACGAAGTAATTAAAACTAAGAGCTCTGATTTCCATTGACCCGCTGTGTGGAGGTTTTTATTGATTAACGTCTACGTCTATAATGTAATTTGTTTCTACGTCTTTATGTTAATTTGAGTCTACGTCAATTTCTTCATTTGAATCTACGTATTAATTTGAATCATTACATTTTATTTCTTTGGTTCAAATATTTTTGTGGTGATTTATTTGTTCAGAATTCTGGGGCCCGTATGCAAGAAAAAAGAATAGAGTAATTTATTCCTGAATAGAGGTATTCAAGAAAAAAAGTGCTAGTGATTTGTATGCAGGAAAACTGAATAGCCCTATTCTGACCTTATTTCTACGAATAACTTATTCGGTCAGTTCAATCCAGAATAACGCTCGAGTAATCTATTCCGAAATGCCTGCCTTTATTTTGTGTCGACTGTATCAGAGACGGCAAATTCGAAGAAATCGAATATTTTGAGACCGAAGCCACCCATTTGATAACTATGATGAGGTGGAATTAAATCAGAAGTTCCGATAGGAGAGAGGACATCATCAACCATGACCGATGAAATAAGAGACGACATACAACTCGTCAATCGACACGGAGCTTTGCCACCACTGCTGCAAGTCATGACAGCTCTGCGGTTCTACGCGAGTGGTTCATTCCAGGACGTTTGTGGTGAACTGATAGGCATTCACCAGTCTACTGCGAGTCGGACAATCAGCAGAGTAACCGATGCACTACTGAAACAAGTTCCTGCCTGGGTCCTACTGCCAACACAAGAAGAAGCTGAGAAGACGAAGAGACTTTTTCAGCGGAATGGCTTTCCAAATACAATTGGAGTCATTGACGGTACCCAGATTCAAATTCAGGCTGCTTCTAAACAGGAACACGCGTTTGTCAATTGAAAAAACTACCAACCCATCAATGTGCAGATGTGTTTCAACTGCAATAAAAGGTGGTTTTGTGACTCACTGACACTGCGCTCAAATTGTGTGTGTGTGTGTGTGTGTGTGTGTGTGTGTGTGTGTGTGTGTGTGTGTGTGTGTGTGTGTGCTTAATTCTACTGCACCATGTTCCTCTGTCATTTTTCCTTCCTTCTCCCCTTTCTCAACACCACTAATATGGTCGTTGTTAAGAACATGACAACCCTATGCTTTTTGCAACAGTTTGCTTTTATCATAGTGTCCTAGTGTCACGACTCGGTTTAATATTTTTTAATTTTAAGAAATTATAGAGAATGTTGTCTCTGTGGTGATGCGCCTTTAAGTGATATGCGGAGTCAGCAAGTACATTTTTGGAACGTTTAGCACGTGTTTTAATAGTTCTGCAGCGGATCGTGGAGAACGTTTTTTTTTGGTGCATAATTGGACTTTAGCGTTCGGCATCACCTATAAATATAGAAGGGGTAATAAGAAAAAACTCCGCCATGGCCGGTCCTAAGCCCGAATGAGAAAGGAGGAAGGTTGGACGAAGGGTTAGCACCCCCTCTCTGTAAAAAAAACACACCGCTACAGAAACGCAAACAAGGAATTCAGCAGACACTTCGGTACTGGGAGAGGATGGATCTCCAGCTGGAGGTGATATGACGCCGGGTAGTGAAAGCCAGACTCTGGAAGCTGCCAGGCCGACGACCATCATCTCTACCAGGACCACCATCAACATCGGAACATGGAATGTGCGCACCATGTTCGAAGCCGGAAAACAGCACAAGTAGCAAAGGCGCTGGAGATGGTTAGGGCACACATTATGCAAACCGGTCTCAAACCCCACCAGACAGTACCTTTCATGGAACCCGCAAGGGAAGAGAAAGAGAGGTCGACCTCGAAACAGTTGGCGCCGAGACCTGGACGCCGATGTCAAGAGAACAGGCCACTCTTGGGGACAGTTGGAAAAGATTGCTCAGGACCGGGAGGGCTGGAGAACCCTTGTTAGCGGCCTATGCCCCAGGAGGGGTCAAAGGCGTAAGTAAGTAAGTAATAAGAAATGGAACTAGGAACTGTAATTGAGCCAGCTGGGCGGTTTTTAAAGGTTTTTATTTTGGTTTTTAAAAAATCATTTTCATTTGTATGTTCATTGAATGAGTGAGTTTTGTATTGAAAGGTGTTTATGCGTAATTGATTAATTGTTTTACATTGGTTTCGGTTTGTGGCGTCTTTGTCTTTAAATGTGAAATTGACCTTATTTCTTATTTTTTACTTTCCGGTTGGGGGTTGAGCCACCTTCCATCTACCCCAACCGCGACACATAGTGGCTCACTAAGTTTGCCAAAAGTGACATCTGAGAGCTTGACCCAGTGACAGCTCTCACAGAGAGTAGTATCATCGTGTTATTGTTTGATTTTTTCAGCAATCCCACAATGTTGTATCTTATAGATCCTGCAAAGCTGATACTTTCTGCTCGATTTGCATCCAAACTGCCGCCTTTGCCTTCGATGTATTGTGCGGCGTGTTTGCAGAATAAAAAGGGGGTCGATCCCTCGACCCGCAACTCCTCAAGAAGTGCAACTTCTTCCGCATGCGCCCAGTTTGCCTTTCTTGGTCTGTTAGTGGGGACTGCCATCCGTTTACACCGGAATACAGGTGTGGTGGGGTACGGGCAGTGCTAGCCGTTTAGCCTTTCTCCTTCACGTGTAGTGAGAATCAAACTGCTTCTCCTCCCGGTTGTAGAGCCATCGATTGCATGATTTTATTAGTAGATTCTTTTCTTGCAGTATCCCTAGTATGCATTCGTATACTGTGAATTCCGTAGTTTTGTAGCGTTGTATTAAGTTGGAGCCCTTTGTAACGGAATTTACGTTGGAATATCAAAGAGTAGAGATGCGTTCCGCCCACCACCATCTGGGCATGTGGGGCATCCTTAATCTCCCAACAACTATCTGGGAAGAAATCTAAGAAAAGATACAGGGGTTAAAGGTGGTGCCTTCAGCTGGCCAGAGCAGAGTGTTTATAGAAGGAGCGATAGTGCCTGTGGGAACAAAGGGAGAAGCCCTGTCAGATCAGAGGGAGAATAGAGTTGTGTTCAGAATATCTGGGGCTCTGGTTGGCACCTGTGTGTGTTGGAGTGTGAAAGTAGAGGAATCTCTAATTGGTCAGAGGTTCTGGGACTCTCTCAACCATTGAGAACGGAGGGGTGGAGCCAGAGAAGAGAAGGGTTGGAGGGAGAGAGAACTGGTAAGGGATTCGGCAGGCGAACAGGGAAGGGAGCGGACACGGTTTGTGTCGGGTGCCCTTGTATGCTGCTTTGTAAGGAAGAAGAATAAAGGAGTTTGAAAAGTCACCGGCCCAACTTGTCCTCTCGATATCCCATCCACGCTACAACATCTACTGCCATGCTCGACAGCCACGCACCTACCACACAGGAAAAGTAACTATTCCTCTTTTTGTGTTATTCTGGAATAATTTTCTTATTGCATACGGCCCCAGGTGCCTCAGTGCGGTTTTAAGAGGTGGCGGCTGCTGCCGCGGCTGCGGCGGTGGTAATAATTGTTGTGTTTTCATTCTTTTATTATTTTTAATAACAAGTTGAGTATTCTTGAAAGGTGTCTATTTGTAATGTTGATAGGTGGATTTACATTAATTCTGTTTGTGGCGCGTTTTGTACTTAAATGTGATTAGTGACTGAGGAAGGAATTTACTTTATCTGTTTTTACTGTCGGTTGGTGAGGGAGCCTTGTTCCACTAACACCAACCTTGACATGTGTATGGACATTTTCTGTTGTTCATATTATTTATCACTAGCTACAGACGATTTGAGGGAGGGGGGAGAGACGGGGGGACGGAACGGAGAGCGAGTGCGGGAAAGTTTGGTGTGGGTAGGAAGGAATGTCAAATATTCCAGTGTCCGTGCTGTACGACTTGTACAGTTGTAGTGAACATTCTTTGTTCTGGGGGCTGGGGTGCGGTGGGAAGCAGGAGGGGTGGAGGGCGGGGATCAGGACGTGGAAGGGAATGAGGCGGGGAAGGGGGTACGCCGTAAGCCGAACCATTTTTACCGATCTATTTATAGACAAACGAACACTCTATGTTTAGACACACGTTTTTTGTTGTTGCGACACACCACTGTGTGCCACCTCTTCGCGTGTTTCTCGCGGACGTCAGTCGGACGTTGACGGCAGTGTCCGTCCACACCGACCGTGATCTGCAGTAGAGATGACTGACGTGGTCAGTGCGAGCATCCCACGTTCAATGGCCTCAGTTTTGCTCGTATCTAAGTCTCTTGGAAGTCGTTTCCCGTACACTCCGTGAACTGTGCATAGATTTCCAGATGGCTCAGATGTTCAAAGGACCTTTAAGAACAAGGGGAAATGCGGTTTTTGGACGGGGAGTTTCCGTAAGTGGCGTTACTATGTTGTCGTATTATATCCGAAACGAAAACCACGTCATAACCAAAAGGTGATAGTGTTTTTGTAAGCTCAAACGCTACACAAATGTTTTTCACAATAAACATCGATAGATGATTATACAAAAATTATTTGGACGATGTAAGATTTTTTACGAACGGTATCGGCTTTATTTCTGTTGATTCATCTGTCATGTTCCTA
>JAWQFJ010010972.1:20000-26601 GCA_034096865.1 Theodoxus fluviatilis
CGGCTTTCAAAGGGGGAGCGTGACCCATTGCAGCAGCACAACCTCTTCAGTGCGCTGCAGGCCTCTGAGGAAATGGAGACGGGAGATCCCGTCTCTCCGGCTCCTCAGAGCCACGTCCACTCCCCGAAGAAGAAATGAGCACTGTTGTTCAGTGGAACTGTCGAGGTTTGAGGGCAAATTTTAAGGATATTTTACTCTTAATATCGCTACTTAATCCCTTTGTTCTCTGTTTACAAAAGACTCTGATAAAATCCTGTGATAAAGCCTCTTTTCGAAGTTTTGCTACCTTTTCTTCCTCTTCGGAAAGAGCTGTGGGTGAGGTGTGTTCTGGTGGGAAATGCTCCTCATGGTCTTGTCTCCCTGTCCACTCCACTGCAGGCAGTGGCTGTGCGGGTGACACTTCACAGACCCATCACCATGTGTTCCCAGTATGTACCCCCCAGCTCCTCTTTAAATCGTGCAGATTCAGATGATTTATTTACTCAATTACCACCACCTTTTCTATTACTTGGGGATTTTAATAGCCATAATCCCTTGTGGGGCGTTCCTATCACTGACGTTCGTGATAAGCGTTTAGAAAAGTTCATTTGTGACAGAGCTTTTTGTAAGCTCAAATACTGCACAAATGTTTCTCACAATAGACATCGATAGATGATTAACCAAAATTATTTGGACGATGTAAGATTATTTACGAACGGTATCAGCTTTACTTCAGTTGATTTTTTGTCACGTTCCTATTGCCGACTCCATGCGGTATGTCCCTTTACAGCATCGACATGCAGTAATCGTAATGATGAATGATTGAAATGTCATATTTGAGTCTACATCTCCCTCGACCTTTCGCTCTCTTCTCAAAACTCACCTCTTCTTGAAATCGTTCCCGAATCCTGTCTAAGTTTCTTCATCTTCCTCCCCTCACTGTTCTCTTTGTACTAGCTTGCCTAAGCCCCCTACCACCCTCCTGTCTCTCCTACCCCTCTCCCCAGTTTCATGGTTAAGCGGTGACGCTGTACATCAGTTTGTCGAATGCCTGAAGTGAATGTCTGACTCCTATGTTATTAAGTTTATTAAGTTATCTTTGATGTGATTGACAGTTATTGTATATTGTAATGGTTGTTTATGTATGCGCCTTGAGCATGTCTTAACTCATGGTAAGGCGCTATATAAATCCACACATTATTATTATTATTGTTGTTGTTGTTGTTGTTGTTGTTGTTGTTATTATTATTATTATTATCATTGCCCAAAATGCATTGCCCAGTTCTGTGGGAAAAAATCCTAGATTTCTCCTTCATAACGGAACAGCAGATCACAAGGATGGTATTTTTGCACTACGGTCTCGGGATGTACATAGCATTAGGAAGGAACACACGTGTGCTTGAGTAGCTCTGTTAATTGTATGTGTGCTCACGAAGCATTTGAACTACAATCCATTCATTTGACTACTGCTCATAATGAAAGAAGACTGCAACATACACTGCAGGAATTATTGTGGTCCGGGAGCTCTGTGTTATGGCCGTCTGCTTCGTAACATTGGCAGATATAAGGGTTCTTATAGCTTGCACCGGCAAAGTTGAAAACCTGGTACCAAGTTTTAAAAAGATTTCATTGTTGCCAGGGGGTGAGGGTAGGGGGTGGGGGTAGGAGGTGGGGATAAGGGGGTGATGGGGTCGGAGGTGGGTAGATGGGGTTAGGGGTGGGGGCCGAAATAGCTGGAAACTTCTACCATGTGTAACCCAGTGATGTCTACCTGTGTTGCTTATTTAAACATTATTTTGTAGTAACCCATTTAACGACGGCTCGGAATGGCCCAATTCTCATGCTGAAGGTTTGTCTACGCGCTAATCATCGGACCGAGAAGGAGCCACCTCAGTGACAGGCGTGCTCCTCTGTGGTGTCTCTGTGGTGGCCTGTCTTGCAGCCTCGCCACGCTTGGCTGACCAACTTGGCGATTAACAACGTCATTAAAGACCGGCCACGCACACGAGCTGACGGCAGAGATGGATTGCAGCCCAGGCAGAAGTGTCATCCCGGGTCGTGTCGGTCTGGAACCTACAGCCCAGTCTCCATGAGGACCTTCTCTGACTGGCCCTTAATCCAGCGGCATGTCGTTTTCTCATCCCAGTTTTCTCTCCATCCCACTAGCCTCAGTCTCCGCCAGCACTTCCAGTCACTGAGGCAGTGCGGACACTGGCAAGCCTCATCCTAGAGAGTGACGCCCTGAAGCTTCCATGGTCTGCACAGTCGTCCGTCTCCATGAAGTAGGGGTGACGCTGAATGAGAAGCAGGACTTCACCCTCAAGTCGCCTGACCATATCATCGATGTTGATTACAAACAACTGCGAGTAACAGACCTGCACGCTCTAAAGAAGTCAATGGTTAACCACTCACCCCTTCACCTCCCTCTACAACAACCCCTCCCCTTCCCCATGTTCTGGTGCCAGGTTGGGAGCTGTTCACTGAATGCTAAGATGGGACGTGATACATCTCTTTTACACTGAGACAAGAGCTTGGCAGCCATCCTGATGACAGTGCAGCCTTTCCTAGGAACTGCACTGCTCCCCCATCCAGACCAGGGTCTAGAACAAGTTGTCAAGAAGAAATTGCGTGTCAGTACCAGAGGCACTGGAAGTACACACTTCACATTGGGTTGAGAGGAGACAGAAGGACAGCAAGAACGGCCTGACGTCCAGCGAGAGAAGTGTGCAATCCGAACACTCGGAACGAATGGAAAGTGACACACAAATCCGCGCATCTTTTTCTTTGCTTTTGCTGTCTGTGGTTTCGGAAACGGCTTTATTTCTGTTCATTGATGTCATGACCCTTTTGGGACGGAATAACTCGTTTGTCAAGGGTGCAAACTGATATATGGTCAAGTCGTATTCAATGGCCAAAATAACTTCATGTATTGCCGCGATTTGGTTGTTGATAGTCCTGAAAAAGCCAATATTCATGAATATGAAATATCAAATTAACCATTGTGACTTATGGAACTAAAGATTATTCTCAGGAAATGGAATACACAAATTAATACCATATATGAAACTGTGATGGGAGTGTACCGGGAAAATACCCTCCTTCAAAGCGGCTACCACAGTGACGCGGTCAGACATCAGCTCGACAGAGCAACAAAGAACAAGCGCACCGACCTCCTCGCCAGACGACCCCATACATCGAAAGATTACAGGGTCCCGTTTGTGGTACAATACTTCCCGGGAGCCGAGGGACTGCGACACGGCCTGCGAAGGCTCCAACACCTCTTGGCGGATGATCCCTACATCTCCGAGGTGTTCCCAGCTCCTCCTCTCCTGGCGTTCAGGCAACCACCTAACCTGAAGCAGTTGTTGGTACGGAGCCAACTTCCACCTCTCAGCCCTGCCAGCCCCGGAAGCGTGCAACCCTGCAACACCTCCCGCTGTCTCACGTGCAACATCATCTGCCCAGACTCGACCGTCACCCGAGACAAGACTACCTATCACATCAGGGGACACTACACATGCGGTTCCAACAATCTGGTATACCTAATCAGATGCCGCAAAGAGTGCCCTGATGCCTGGTACATCGGTGAGACAGCGAATGAACGGACACAGGGCCACAATCAGGAGTCACGCGCCACTCCCAGTTGCAGAACACTTCAGCAGGCAAGGCCACACCGCGGTTGACCTGAGAGTGAGTGTGCTCACGGGACACCTGCAAGACCCACGACGGAGACGTGTGGTCGAGCAGCAGCTCATCGGGCTTTTCGGCACCCACGAGGCTGGACTGAACCGTGACCTAGGGTTCATGAGCCACTACAAGTGACTCCCGTGCCCCCACGCTTCTTGGGATTCACTCACCCCCTGTGGCCGTGCTCTGACATGCCTTTCCCGTGCATAGCACCGCCTGGCACGTGTCCACGTGACTCTATATACGCGTGTGCGATTGTTCCTGCAGCCCTACAGGCCTGGCGACCTCTGACTTTGAGTTTGGACTCTCCTTGTCCCGAGATCCGCATATGCGGACTACGGACCCCCTGCTTTAAATTGTCACTCCACCCGGCCTTTTCCCGTTGCGATGTTCTCACCCGCCGCCGCTGTAGCTGCCTGTACCCCGTGCCGCATACCCCACTCACTCGATTGTTTGTGAACTGTTAACACAGGGCCTATATTTACACGATCGCACATAGCCTTCCACTCACTGACGAAAGAGCCTACTTGGCCCCGAAAGCTCTGCAATAAATTTCTGAAGTTGGACAAGAGTCTCCCTACTTCTTTTGTCTCGCCTACGAGTCCAACACCGGCCTCCTTTTTTCAAGATATTCAAAAAAAGGTGGTGTACTTAAAGTTTGATAACTCCACCCAAAAGCTCATCTCCAGATTAATTTTTTAAAATCACACTAACACACAAACACACTTTCACCTCTTGACTTGTGTTTTGGTGAACGTTCACCGCAAAGGGACAACACAGTGTTCTTCCTTTCACATCGTGCTATGGGCGTTCCTGAACCCGGAACACAGGTCACCGTCACAGGGGAGGGGGGGGGGGGGCAGGGGGAAGGAAGAAGGGGAGAGGGGGAAGGAAGAAGGGGGAGGGGGAGGGGGAAAGGGAGCAGGTAAAGAGACAGCTTGGCCGGGTAGAGTGGGAGATCCGGGATCGCTGCTCACTTCTCGATGCGAGGTGCGGGGAGGGGAGGGGAAGGTGTGACTGGTCCACAGCATCTGCAGACATCGGAGGCAGGAAGGGTCGACGACGATCGGCTTGAGGTCAGGCAGTCTCAGGGGGAGGGGGTCACTCACCATGAGTTTCTTCTTCTGAAGGACCCATTTCAAGGCCTTAGCCACCGTCAAAGATAGGGGTGCTCTTCCAGCATCGTTCCCAGGAAGGGAAGGTCCAAGACGTCATTGCCAACACTTGCGGGCAGTTTGGCGTCCGGGCTTCAACTCAACTCGATTTTCCTCAACAGGAACATACATTTTCTCTCTGCTGTACTTTTAATCCAACCAGGAATTAGCTTTCACGATCCAAAGGATTAAAAAAAAACCCACATATATCTGGCGGCTTTCGTCACATTTCAAAGTCCTTTGATTTGACTCGGCGGCATCCGATCCTGGGAAGTGCTGACGTCAGCACTAATAGATCGTTTGGATTCTGACGTCTCTCTCTCTCACATCCTTTGAATTTGAAGGGAAAACGTTATATTTATTACAGCGGCAGTATTGAGAGTGGCAATTAAAAGTGACCACTCCACGTGCTCTGTGCGTAAATAGATCTGTAATGCACCTCCTGCATTTGCTCTACATCAGTACATGGCACTTCTTTCCATGCTGTCTCCCACTGTCACAGACAACATCAACCAAAGCCACCCTGGTTAGAGTGAGCCTCAAAACGCAGCAAGTCCATCCTCTTTGCCAAATCCCATTCTCTGACAAAGATGTGTATTTTGACGTATCTGGAGACTGGGGACCGAAGCACGGCTTCTACTTGCCTCGCGCAGGTCGATCGGCCACGCCATACCCAATTCTTAAAAAGTATTTTCATTTTCTTTGTGAGTTGTTTCGTCTGCCACGGAGCTTTTCCAGGGGAGACAACTGAGGACCAAATACTAGGAGCGTTGTCCCTGTGTGAGAGGCGGTACAAATCGAGAGAAGTGTACAGGCGATCTACCCCAACTCGTCATTGCGGTTCAAAAGCCACTCGCCAATATCTCGTTGTAAGAAATTAGCTACTAATGGACATGGTGCACTGGTTCCCTCGTGGCGTCATGTGGAGAGCTCACTTTCATGTCTAGTTTTCACGCGCCAAATAAAGAATGAACATGAGCAAGAATCCGATTTGTTGACATCGCGGGACAAGAGAAATAGTTCGCGAGTTAAAGTCGTTGACGTCATCCAAGCTTTATGACATCATATGGAACAACGCATGCAAACGACAGGACTGCTTACCCACATCAGCAATTATGTACGGTACCTTCTGGTATCGGGTAGCAACGAAAAGTAACGGCAGCGTGTTACGAATCGAATGTGCCGAATGGTGTATGCACGTGATTTTGTTTTGACTGTGATTACTTTTAGCATGAGTTGGTGACGTAGTGACTGAGGAGTGTTCAAGTGTGAGCGGATGATCCGATTGATTGTATATTTGCCGAGTGAAAGCGGTGTACGACACTCGAGCGAATGAACCCCAGGGATAAGGGTGAGTGGTGATTTTATCCGTTATCATTCTACATTGTAAATACCGCGGATGTATGATGATTGATAGTGAAGGAACGGATGTGTTAGTTTGCGTTGTTTTCAGGGTTCTTCGGCATGGTAACGAGTCGGTGAAACCCGAACGGAGGCTCGGAGCTCTACTGGCGGGGGCCGGTGTGGAGACTGTCGGCGGGGGCCGCTTGAGCACGTGTAGACAGATTGTCGGCTGGGGCCCGCAAGTTAACTCCTGTGAGCCCTGGTGTGGGCCGGGGCTGTTGAGTGATTGTGGCAAATACACTCATTTATATATCTGTGCTGGTGTTGGTGTTTTTTCTTGTTTATTTTCATTGTGCGGGCTAGGCTAACCCGAGGCCCAGTTAGCCGGTCCGTAACACAGCGACAGGAATAACGCCTTGTCAAACGGAACTTATTCA
>JAWQFJ010010973.1:7500-11346 GCA_034096865.1 Theodoxus fluviatilis
GAGAGAGAGAGAGAGAGAGAGACAGACAGAGACAGAGACAGAGAGAGAGAGACAGAGAGAGAGACAGAGAGAGAGACAGAGAGAGAAAGAGAGACAGAGAGAGAGAGTCAGAGAGAGAGAGGGGGGGGGGAGAAGGAGAGGGAGAGGAGAGAGAGAGAGAGAGAGAGAGAGAGAGAGAGAGAGAGAGAGAGAGAGAGAGAGAGCTATTAGAGTCCTTGTTACTGCCGGTGCATTGTTGACCCCCGAAGGGTGGGCATAAGAATTGACCCACCGTGTCCCCGCGATACGTTAAAGGCACTTGACTAGGGGAATGGAGATTGGTCTTGCTCGTGCGCTGAACAGCTCTCTTGGTTTTCGGCATCAGTTGCCTTGCGTAGTGTGCTACGTACGGCTGATAGTCCGTAAAATTTTATTCACTTATTTTTTCATTTATTTGTTCGTTTATTTGTTCTTCCATTCGCTTTCTCATTCATTCATTCGTTTGTTCGTTTGTTAATATATGTCGCTTGATTATTTACTGTTTATGCACACTGACGTTCTTCGTGCGAGATAGCCTAGTGGTCAGCTGTCGCAAATGTGGTAATAAATAAAGTATTTGTTGTGAGGCACACGAAGCATAAATTTGTACACCAAGCTGGCAAGATTTGCTCTAATTCTGTTAGTGTGCAGGCATGGCAGTAATCACCTGGAGGTATCAAGCGACGCTGTCATCCAAGTAAAGGGTTATTGGATTATCTATGAAGGTTAGGTTACGGCAATGATGCAGGCAACGATGGAATTCACCACGAATGTGTCAAATACGAATGAAAAAAAAATCCTTGCAATTTAACCAGTTATGTTTGCATCAGCCATAACATAGAAAGTCAGCAATAGAACTTGACTAAAAGCGCATTTCAGAACAGGCACAGAAGTGGAAACCAAGTGAAGGACAATGAATAAAGCCTCGAGAATATTTTAAAAGGTGTAAGGAGTGAGCATTATTTGTCAGGCTAACATTGGGCTGAGCTGGGGAAGATGGCAGAAGCTGATCCATTGCCAAGGCAAGTGCGATTGCGCCTCTCGCTCCAAAGGACCTTGAATGCACCTGCAGGCAATCGCAAACAATGGAACGAATGTATGATCGATGGAACGAATAAACAAACGAATAAATGAACGACCCAAAATTTCCTTTAAAAAGTAAGCTTTTGGAAAACGGAGACATAGTTTTTGAATCAAGTTGATATCGCTTCACTTGTTGACTTCATCTTCAGGAGATGGCGGTTCTCCAACATCAACGCTTAAATCTAACGTCAGCCATGTAGCTACATTTTCTTAACCTATATGTGTCCTTCAGTAAGACTTGCTTTTTTGGCTTGGACAAAAGTCGGGAGGTCACTGATAAGTTGAGTGGTCTGACGTCGCATCGCCACGGGGCTGCTTTGGGTCTCCCCCAAACCCAAACCCCAACGCCGGGACAAAAACTAAGTATTGCATCGTCTGTTACGACCGCGCGCGCGCAATTTCAGGCGCGCGAAAGGCAATTGTCGCAGTCTGACGATGGTTATCACCCTCTTGAATCGCCAATTTGCCCCCAAATCTCTCGCCTCACTCCAGCCTTCCAAAGAGGACCAGGATGGAAATACGCTTACCTCAACTTCGGAATAGTCTTCTCGCTCTGGCGAGGGGCAGCCAAACCACAGGGGAACCCTAACGCGGTACGCATGACTGGTAAACGGGGCAAAAAGGGCTGCCTCCTCGAAAGTTGAGAGGAGTGATAACAGGTTCTTACCGTGGGTGGTAGGACGAGCTGACCTTAGACTCGCCGGCAGGGGTTGATAACTCCTCCGCGTTTAGAGGGCGCTGCTCGTAGCGGAAATGACGTCGCGCGCACGCGCAGAGTATTTGTTGTTTATCCTACTCCACCCATCCACACACTTCCTACCCCGATTACCCCCTCATCCATCCTCATCTTCACCTATGTCTTTCCGAGGAGCGAGGAAATAAGGTCAGCTACCATGTTAAGGAAGAGAAGGAAGATTGCTGGGGAAGGCTCTCAGTCTCAGATCCTAAATCTCCACCTTCTTTCCTTTGCCCATTCGAAGCTGCCAGCTTCCATCGAAGGCCTTTCACTGTAAGCGGCAAAGCGAGTAAAAACTGAGTGAACTTCGACACCTGTCAGAGAGTCGGGATAACATGATTAACCCGCCTTTCCTCCGACTGTCTTGACCTGGATCGCGCAGTGCAAACGGGTGAGGATAATTTACTGACGATGAAAAAAAGAGAGAAGATGACAGGGTTATCTGACGATATGAGTGAGATGCTGCAACCGACGATAGGGCCTATGCGTTTTGATAAAATCATTTTGCCAACTTTTGAAGTTTACCGTGTTATTTGCAGAGCTGTAATTTCCTACGGTTTAAAACTGATTGTGTTCACAGTGCGCGCGCACGCGCGCGCGTGTGATTGAGTGCGTGCGTGCGTGCGCGCGCGCACGCGTGTGTGTGTGTGAAGAAATCCAACTTTTTATTAGACTACAGGACAATGCCTCTATCTGCATCTACGTGTTTGTTTGAGGAGCAAAAGCTATCAGAAATCCATTCTCACATAATGCACAGGGAGCGCATTTACTTTTCACAGGGAATGTACTTTTCGCCCCAATTCTGTTGACCAAACGATGCGTCAGGCCAGACTGGCTGATTCACAGATAATTCTGATTGGAGTGCAGTCCAAGTCCAATGACCAGGGAGTCTTGCTGTAATCCCAAAGCTCAAGAGTCAACGCAGCTCTTCATCCAGACTGACGTGGTTGTCGTCAGGGAACGCTGCTTTCAAAGGAGTCCCAGGCGCTAGACTGATGGATGGGTCCCCCCGACCTCCGTCTTGACAGATAATTACTATGCGATGAGAAGGCAGGCAGTCGTTCTTCATGGAGTTTAGTGCTGAAAAACGTTAAGGCCAAGCGGAGTCCCCTCAGGCTATTGAAGTCTCCGCAATGATCTATTCAGGCGACATGCCTGAGTTGGAAGTTTTTCACCTACTTTTCCAGGGCCCTCGGACAATAAAGTTTGATGGACCCAGGGGCGGACGAGGGGGGGGGGGAGGGGGGGGGGTTTCCGGGGTTTCCGGAAACACCACCCCCCAATAAAAAAGTAATAAATTTTAAAAAAAGAATTTTTTCAGTAACAAAATCTGCTGCCTGAAACTGGCAATGATTATCATCAGAATGCACCAGATTGCACCATTTTGCAGCCTTCTTCCCCAACCCCCACCCCCCACCACTTTGCAGTGTCGGTTTAGCGCTTTGCGCCTTCATAGCCTCCGCCCCCCCCCCCCCCCGGTTCCTTAAAAAAGTTTACCCCCCCCCCCCCCTCCCCCCCAAAAAATGAACTGGTCCGCCTCTGGGACTGTCAGGGTAATTCTTGCGATTCAAGACCACTAAGTTCGATTTTTCAAACATCGTATGCGGAGGTACAGTCTCTAAGCCTGACAATCTTTTGTGTGGTCTTCTCTGGGCAAATCTCTACTTCCCGTCTTTGCCGCCATCACCTCGCTGACTTTCTCATTATTCTCCTTGTTTACTCCCTCTCTCTCCCAGTCCGTTTTCACTTTAATATCCGGTCAGGAGCGATGATGCGTGCACGCACACGATGTTTATACGACCATCAACAGTTCTTTCCATCACGTCATCGTTCCATCCAATCACTCTTTCCCGCTCTGTCATCCTCCCCCGGCCTATTAACCTGGTCTAATTTCCTCCAGATTGCCACGGCCTGGCAGATCAGAATAGCTGTGGCCTCAGGGATGTACGCCTGCTTGCTTGCAAACTATGGCCTAGCATGTCTGGGCAGATGCAACACCTTCTTCATCT
>JAWQFJ010010976.1:0-16544 GCA_034096865.1 Theodoxus fluviatilis
ACAGTGAAGTCCGGATATATGACGGCATGCATATATGTCGAAGTCCGCTTATATGTCGGGAGACCCCATTGGACGGAATGTGTCCCTTCTTTGTATGACTAAAAACTCAGGAAGCTATATGTCGGGTCTGATGACGGCAAGCACGCTTATATGGCGGGTCAGCTGAGACCAAGTGACAACTTTGACAACTAATCTACCCGCCACAGTGAATGCAGCAACGCCGCGAGAGGGTGGGAGAAGTGTTCACAGGCTAGACTCTCTCACTCTCACAAGTGTAAGACAGTCATTCCTTGCTCAGACTCTGCCAACATGGCCACACGAAAGAAAAGGATCAACCTCTCTGTAGCTAACAAGTTGAAAATGCTTGACAGAATGAGATCCGGAGAGCCAAGACAAAAACTTGTTGCAGAGATGGGTATTTCGATGAGAACACTCGAGAGGATCATAGAAAATGAAGCGGAAATTCGTGAAACCGCTGCCACCATCCCAGACAAGTCGCGAAAACGAAAACGAACCGGCAAAAACGAGGATGTTGAGTCGGCCTTTGGCTCGTGGTTATCGGCAGTTAGAAACAAAAAACAGACTGTTACAGGCCCTATGCTAATGGCGAAATCTAAAGATTTTGCAGAGCGCTTGGGCTCAGACTTTACCCCGAGCTCTGGCTGGTTGGCTAGATGGAAGAACCGGATGGGCATAAAGTTTAAGCGGGCTCACGGAGAAAAAACTCTGCTGATGTAGCTTGACCTTGACCCTGACCCCCAACTTTACGTATAAGTCTGGTCCGCTTATATGTCGGGTCAAACGGCTGGACAAACACCCGTCATATATCCGGACTCCACTGTATAACCTACGTACAAGGCTAATAGGCCCTCAAACTCCACTCATCCATCCATCCATTCATCCATCCATCCATCCATCCATCCATCCATCCATCCATCCATCCATCCATCCATCCATCCATCCATCCATCCATCCATCCATCCATCCATCCATCCATCCATCCATCCATCCTCTTTGTTCTTAGAAATCACCGCCAGCCTCACGCGCTCGTCCATTGTTGCTCAACAACACGTGGCGAAGAAACACTTTCACTTCTTTTTCAAACGAGAGGTATTAACTCGGTCATGTGACATAACCAAAAAACCTTGCGCTATTAATAACTCGAATTCGAAGAAGTCCACAAAGTGTTTTGAGACAGAACAGTTGGTCATTTGATGTCTCATTAAAGCTTCGCGCGTATCTTTATGTCAGGTTGACACACTGTTATAGAATGAATATACAATGTGGTTAAATGCGGACTGAAATTGTATCGACAGCAGCAGCGTCCAAACCGCTAACCAGAAACATTATTACTGCGCATGCGCATGTCGATAGACTGTATTGAGAAGCCACACGAAAACTCATTGCAAATCTGTAATGGAATCTCGAGGTAAGCATGTCAACACACACATTAATCAGTATCCAAGAAACAGTAGTTAAAGGAAATGATTGTCGATTTCAAATGTTGTTGGATATGTACTAAGTTTGATGTGTGTTTTATCAGGATTGTTTGTGTTATAACTTCAAACAAGAGCGTAACGAGACCAGTCATCAACATGAACACTTGAAAAAACCCTGACTGCTTTTATCTGCGATCTTATCGTGTAAAGAGTGTTTAGTCAGAGAGCACAATACCTCATTGCTCCTTCTAAAGACACCTCCCAGTGTAATAATATTTCATGATGACAAGAATTTGTCTTCGCAGCTGTACGTATGCATGTTTGTTGGTCGTCTGCCGATACTCGCAAACTGTTGTTCGAGGTCTGTATTTTTAATTGGTATATTTCTACGATTATTTCGTGTTCATACTCTGCTCTGAGAAGTTCCATGACAGGCTGATTGAAAAACATTAATGAATTTGAATGACAATGCTTGACAGGGGCGGATCTGGGGGGGGGGGGGGGGGGCAATGGGTGCAATTGCACCCCCCCCCCCAGCGGGACAAAAAAAAAAAAAAAAATATGTTGATAATGTAGTAATGTAAATGTAATTGCACCCCCCCCCCCAAGCAAAAAGACAAAAAAAATGAGAGAGAGACTCAGGGAAAGAGATGTTGATAAATATTGGAATGTAAATATAATTGCACCCCCCCCCCTCCTCGGCTTAAAAAAAGAAGAAGAGAGAAGCTGATAAATATAGTAATGTAAATGTAATTGCACCCCCCCCCCCCTCCCTCGGCAGAACAAAAAAGAGAAAGAGATGCTGATAAATATAGTAATGTAAATGTAATTCCACCCCCAGCCAAAAAACTAACTAAATAAATTAAAGAAATAAAATACATAAACAATGATAATACATAAATAAAAAAATGGAAAGAGAAATATGTTGATAAATATAGTGATGTAATTGCACACACACACCCCCCCCCAGCCAAAATAAAAAGGGGTGGGTGGGTGCAGAGAGAGAGAGATGCTGATAAATATAGGAATGCACTAGTAACATTAAGGCTATGTTTCACTATCAAAGAGGGGGTCATTCAACGCAGCTTTTTTTCTTGTTTTTTGTTGTTGCACATCCTCATCCTGTTAAAAAGAAGGTATTCTACAATTATTTCAAAATTGTAACCCCCCAAATAGATAAGTTTTATGGGTGTTTATAACAACATTTCATCGTTTTTGCAATGTATTAGTAACTCAGTTTAAGTATCTTCCCTTGCACTGGGGAGTCCCAAATTGTGACCATAAGGCCATTATTATAAGGTCTACTATGTAGCAGAGAGAAAATAAGGACAAACAATATGTATGTATTTCAAAACTAATTTTATTCACTCTATGTACATCCGCATGCTAAATTTTGATGAAGATTAAACTTTGTGGTGTTTTATAGGCATCTCTATTAAATTTAGACATGAAATGTTTCTGTGGATGATAAAAATGACACATTTTGAAGTTGGAGTAAAATTTTCAGGGTTTCCTTCCAAAATTGACTAAAATATGAAAACACTAATGATGTGACATGCGCGCAAATACAGAATTTGAGAAAAATGCAAATTAAAGTTATTGAAGCCAAAATGCCTCTTAAAAGTAGCTTACAGATGTTTAGAAGCCACTTGACAGGTATGCAGGGCCTCTCCTTCCTCTGCAGAGCTCTTTCCATCCTAGCTTTGGCCAATCTCTGTTTTTTTCCTTGTCTCTCTCTCCTTGATGTTTACTATCCATGTGAACAACTTGACAGCCATGCGAGCACTCGACCACCATGTGTCTACCCTTTGGAAGTCTTTCAGCAGCCAAGTACTTCAAAGTGGCCTTTAATTCAGCTTTGAGCTGTTATACTGACAGCAGGACAGTCACTTGTACTGTTCTTGGATAGAAAATCTTTCTTGGACACAAAACATGCACAAGAATACTAAATATGAGAAAATCTGCAAATAAAAGTGATAGAAATCTACAGTCTCTTGGATGTAGCTTACAGATGTTTAGAAGCCACCAGAGAGATATGCAGGGCCTCCCTCCTTCCTCAACAGAGCTTTTCTCACAGAGATGTCCAGAGTGTCATCCTCCTGCTGTTCTGGATAGAGGTTTTTTGTAGGCCTCTCTCACTCGCTTGACAGCCTTTGATCTCACACGATGCTGATGATCTGCCGTGGAATCAAAGATTTGGTCACAGTGGTTGTGGTAGGCACTGGGTTGTATTCCAGGCAAGTTCATATATTCACAGAACTTGTTGAAGTTGTAGACACCAAGTCCTGACAGCATGCTAGCAATAACTGCTCTTCTGTTTACCTCGAAGGCTTTGCCAGAAGTCAGTTTCTTGCTTGTGTGCCGCTTTGATATAAAGGTCTGCATCACACGCCTTGCAGAACAGGGTCATTGGGACGGATAAACCTTTGATCTGAGAGCCATCACATCTAATTTCAACAGTCTCAAGTCCACACTGAGGGCACAATAAAAGTTTTATCAGTTCATTCAGCTCATCAAAGTCAACAATTGTTCTCAGATGCGAGGAAGCGATAGCTGAGCTTTTGAGTGGTGCACATTCTTTCACACACCTTCACTTCAGTCACGTTGCTTGAATCAGACTCCTCACCGAAGCGTAGAAGTTTCCCATCGGGTCCTGGTACGGCAGGTGGTGTAGAAGGACGTTTCAAAGACCCTCGAAGTCCAGATGAGGTGCTTGGTTGGGGAGATCTCGATCTCTCATGAGGTACCGTTGACTTGCTCGCTCCTGATGTTGCCGGTTGTGCGGACTGCGAAGGAGAAGCAGCGGGAAGGTCTGGCTTTTGTATCTCCCAGCGTGTCTCTCGAGCTGTGGCGAGCTGCTTCTTTTTTTCGAAGACTTTCTGCGTTGATACTGCACCGTCAGTTGCTTTTTTCGACCCATGATTTGCGAGTAACAGGCAAGAACACGATCGAAGCGAGAATCGATTCAACCGGAGGCTGCCATGTTGTTTACGCTAGGAGCCAATCAGGCCGCGTTATTTGGTCATGTGACCTGTTTCAGCCAATGTTCTCCTAACTTTCTTGAACTCCTAAGCGATAGAAAACGGCTTCTGATTGGCGTATATCAATAGCTACACCCAAGCATTGTTAATATTCATGAGGTGCAGAGGATAGCCGTTCCAACGGTATATGGCATGCGGCAATCACACGAACAATCGTCTCTCCGATCGTTGAAGGAAGAGAGTGAATTTTGCGAATCAATAAAGCTTGATTATGATTAAAATACGTCATAGCACTCTTGAATTGTGCGGTTTTTGGTACTTTTACACGTAATTTGAACCAAATGAATAGCAGAGACGTGTTCTAGGATGGTTCGAGAGTGAACTGACGGCAAAATCTGAAAATTGACGATTTTGTCATTTGGACCCCCATTTTCAGTGAAACATAGCCTTAAATGTAATTGCACCCCCCCCCCCCCCCTATAAAGATTATTAAATTCGAGGTATGATCTTGTTGCAAAGACTTTTTCCTCATGTTGTTTTTGTGAATTGTGATTCTTTATTATTAACATCGAACTTATTTAGCACTGTACATTTTCGAGCATGTGCTTCCCAAGAGAGAGACAGTTGGTCCTATCTCCACCCCCCACCACATCAGTGGCAAAATGTATCGCCTGAAAATAGCACTTTACACGCTCAGATTGCACCAGATTGCACCATTTTGCTTCCTTTTTATAAAAAAATTCCGGGGGGGCATGCCCCCGGACCACCCTAGCATGCTCGGCGCTTCGCGCCGTCGGTTCGGCGCTTCGCGCCTTCGCTGATAAGATACAAGACAAAAAAAATGAACTTTGCACCCCCCCCTTTCAAAACCCAGATCCGCCCCTGCTTGATACAGGGACTCGTTTTGAAATCTCTACATGTAAAGCAGTCAGTGTGTGTGGTTGTTTTTTTACGGTCGTCATAATGCACTCCCGTCGCACATAAACCGCTGGATTCAAACTTGACACACCTAATCTAGGTGCCATCAGGAAGGTTATAAGGCATGTAAAGCGACATTAGGGTCCAGGGTTTTTTTACTCGCTTTTTTGAGCATTGGCCAGCCGATGTCTGTCCTTTATTGAGACCAGCTTGAGACCCAGGAGTGGTCACACGCGGTAGAGACAAAGATGATTTCTCTCTCTCTCTCTCTCTCTCTCTCTCTCTCTCTCTCTCTCTCTCTCTCTCTCACTCTCTATCTCCACACACACACACACACACACACACACACACACACACACACACACACACACACACACACACGTTTCGTCACACAATAAGACTTTTGAGTATAGGATGAAATGTCCCGTCTGAAGAAAGTGCATTTTACATAAGCAAATCAATAATACTACTTTTTCCCCCAATAGCAACAGAAGGAGCTACCGTTAAGAGACATTCGCTCCTTTCTCATCAAACTACAGTAGCCAGCATGCTGTACTAATGCAAATGAAAGAGGTTTCATAATTATGTAAATTGTTGAGAGGTAGGAAATATACTGAAGGCATATTCATTTCTGAAGGCTTGTTTTAAATGTCTCAGCTGTAAAAGTCATTGCACCACAACTGCAGGATACCTGCCCTCAGCCATCCCATATGGGTTGGGGGTAAGAATAGATCCACTGTGTAGATATAGATAGATAGATATAGATAGATAGATGGATGGATGGATGGATGGATGGATGGATGGATGGATGGATAGATAGATAGATAGATGGATAGATAGATGGATAGATATATGGATGGATAGATAGATGGATGGATAGATAGATAGATAGATAGATAGATAGATAGATAGATGAGAGAGATCTGATTTGATATAGAGTGCTGGAATATCACTCATACTATACTATTAGAAAATTTTTAGGCCATGAAAAATCAAGACAGTCTTTAAAAAATTATATTCTTTAAGAACCTTCTTTAGATATCTGATTTTGGTCTGTGTGAAGATATGGATACAGTTCAGTATGCATTAACTGTCATGTAGGGGTATCAATACGTTTAGAGCCTCCTGGTGTAAGAATGGCCATATAACTCCACTGGAGGTCACACTATTTGTCCTCATGATCTCAGAGGTATTCAGCAACATAGTTTATGTTGGCCTTTAATAGGCCTTTCAGGCTGATAGGCTGTTAAGCCCTTCTCATTTTGTCATTCATTCCTCATGATGTCTTGTGTGACGCATGAGTTCCATCTCTTAGGATAGGTCTTCATTGCCAGGTCTGTCCTACTTGTCATCTTGACCCTAAATCCAGCCCTCAGCAGCTGCAGGAAGATCAGACAAATTTTCCACTTCCTTGCTGGTGCTTTTTCATTGCTGCAACTTGTGACAGTTGCTGCGGGTCAAATCAGATGAATAGGGTAATTCATAGGAAGGATAGGGCAAGAGAAAAACTTCTTGACAGCAGCCATGACATCTTGGCCAGAAAGCATTTTACACAGTCCTAGTGGAAGTGAACATAACAGAATTGACCTTATTGCCTTGTTCTTTGTGAACAGCTGCAGGCAATGCTACAGGTCTGCTTGACAAAAATCAGTGATCACTGCAGCACAGGGGTTGGGGTGGGGGTGTGTGGGGTGGGGAGTGGAGGATTACTCCTTGACAAGTTGTTTTCATGTTTTTCATTAGATCTTACTACTCTGAGCTTCTTGCTTCTGGAAGATGTGATGTGTTTCCATTCGAAGGATCCGTGCTCATTGTCAAAGTCCTATTAATATAATTGTGTGCATGCTGTGTTGCCATTTTGACTCGTACTCATCTTGATTCTGATAAGTAGCCTACATTAAGAGTCCCATAACACCAGGCATGCCACGTGGGACAACAATGATACATACTTTAGCTTGCACTTATTGAATGTAGTTAAGCATGAAATGGTTAAGGGTTTATGTACATTCTTCTCACATACTCTTAGGTTTGAACTTGGTGTTGCACTGTTTGTTTAATTGGCTATCAACCTTTAATCTGAAGGACTCAATTGCTAAGTCCAACTAATATTTACAGTCACCTAAAAAGTTGTAAAGTCCTAGCAATGTTCACTCTCTTCTGTTTTTACAGTGATGTACAGTGACTCTATGTGCAATCTCTCCAGAATATAAGCGATTATGATGATGATGATGATGATGATGATGATGATGATGATGATGATGATGATGATGATGATGAGGATGATTATGATGGTTGGTGGGTTGATTGATCCATTGGTTGGTTATTGTAGGGTTATTGGTTGATGGTTGATAATTGATTATCTGATGATTGATTAGTTGATTGAATTCTATTATTTATTTGTTTATGATTGGATGTCTAAAACACGGTGAGGTTTTGATTCATTCTACTTTTGTCCGCCGTATAATACAAAACAAATACAAAACATTAAAAGGTAAAACAACGCAAATTTTCGGCTAAAAAGCCTTCATCAGGCGCACAAATAAAACTTACTGGAGGGCGGACAAAAGTAGAATTCATTCTACTTTTGTCCGCCCTCCAGACCTTCCTTTCCTTGATGGGCAAGCTCATAGTGTTTGCAATCGAAAGAATCAACACTCATACTACCCGCTCAACACCACATTCCTACAAAATCTCACACACTACACACATACAAAAAACCAAAACTAAGATCCAATAGAACAAACTATTTAATATACACTTTCATCACCTTCACCTGCCATGCTTAATGTTTTCAAATCAGTCTTGGTCCATAGTCACTTAATCTTTTAGTTCTTTATATATGCACATTTTTGTTTATCTAAGCCAAGCTGTATGATTCATTCCATCAGTCAAGGTATTGCATATGTTGAATCTATAAATTGTTTTCTGCTCTTATGTTATATATAACAGAAATTTCCCCTAAAGTATTTATCATGTCAGTGAGACTGTGAGTCCTGCAGTTAGTTTTTCAGAGATAATCAGAAAGTTGTCACATTGTGTGTCTAATTTTTGCTGATCACTTTGGTATAGCAGAGATACCAGTGGTGTATTGTAATGATTATTTGGGGGTATATATATATGGTGTTGTTTGAAATCTCTGTGCTGTTTTTTGTGTGGGTTGCAAGTGCTGTTGCTTTTTGCGCTTGAAATGTTGCAACATATGCATTTCTTGTCATTTGATTTTCATTATGCAATCAAACAAAGAAACATTGAGTGTAAACAAACCAGTGACTATACTGTGTATCTAAGCTAAGATGTATATTTCATGAAGCAGTTAAAGTGCTGCATATGTTGATTACATAAAGTGTTTTCTGCTTCTTCTTTTTTAATTAGAAAACTTCTTCAAAATATGATCATGTGAGAGAGACTGTGAGGACTCTGATTTTTTTTCATAGATCATCATAAGTTTGTGGCAAAATGTATTTTTATAAATGCAAGGCAGTATACATCTTGGCATAGCAGATATGCTAGTGGTGTGTTGTAATTATTATCTAGGGTGTAGATCATAGATGTATATGATGCTGTTTGAACCCTCTGTGCTGTTTTGTTGGAGATGGTTGCTAGTGCTATAGCTTCTTGTGCTTTAAAATGTTGCAACACATTATTAATTAATGGGGTTAGCATGTCTTTGGGCAAGGTGCTAATGCAAGAGGCTACTATTCTCCCTCTCCTGGAGTCCCACCAGGCCAGCATGGAGTGCAAGGAGCACATAGACAGGCAGTGGGGCTGAGTACTTTGGTTGCCAGTGCTTTCATTCTGTTGGAGGCCAGACTTAGCACTGCAGTGTGACTCCAAAGCAACTTTTTTTCCTGACTTGGTCAAAACTGACTCATGATGTTTCTTGATTTGAAGGCATTACAATGACCTTAGCTGGAATTTATTCTTACAGGAAGTGTTATTCTGTGAACTCTTATACTTTTAGGAGAATAATTTTGTGCACATATCAAGAAAGAATTCAACCTGTCAAGACATGGATTTGTGAAGGGCTTTAAATGAAATGCATATAACATTTGGTCATCTCGCCAAATGAACCTTTGTATTATATACATATTTAGCTGAATTTCTCCTGAATAATATATTTCTTTTGTTTGCAGGACAGGAAGTTTGATTCCATTATGAGGTGAACGAACTAAAGGTTCATATTGTGGTGTATGTTACTGTGCCAAGTGGTGATTGCAACATACAGCCAGAGCCACTCACACACCCCTCATCAGCTGAAACCCTTGGCTGCTGGCTCTATGAGCCTACTTCTGTAGCTCAGCCAGGGTTGGCCCCAGGCAGCTAGTCTAGTCACCAGGTGGCTTGATCAATTGTGGTATTCATATAGTACACACATGCATACACACACATACACAAACTCTCTCTCTCTCTCTCTCTCTCTCTCTCTCTCTCTCTCTCTCTCTGTCTCTCTCTCTCTATCTATCTCTCTATCTCTCTCTCACTCTCTCTCACCCTCACACACATACACAGATACACGCATAAACACGCACACGCAGAGGCACACACACACACACACACACACACACGCAGAGGTTCACAAACGCACATACACATCAACACACGTTCACATATACACAAAGACACACAAAAACACATACACCCACACGCATTATGTTGCATATACTTAATTATATCATGTCTTGGTCAAATGCGCACTGCAGAGTCATGCTTTGTACATGGTTCTTCAAGTGCAAAATGCACTAAACCACCAGTAAGAAAATAAAACGTGTTTGTGTGCCAAGCGGGTTACCAGTTACGAATATCATGGACTTCAGGGCAGCCTATGCAGTGTTTTCAGAGCAGAGGAGTGGCTTGGTGGCATTTTGATTTTCACTACACACTTATGAATGAGCTTCAACCTGTTTAGTTTGTCTTCCTGTTAACCATCAAGAACCGAGTTGCAATAAACTGTTCTGGAATGCATACACGAGCCTGAAAGCCTGTTCGGCATGGTGACTGAAAGAGGCATCTTTAGAATGTAGTGGATGGCAATATTCCTGATCTTACTTCTACAGAACACATGTTGGATGCGCTGGAAAGCTAAGTCTAAGATTTTCCTTCTGCCGACTAGTTTTGGTTCCTGCTCTGACTAGAGCAAGAGTAGAAGCCAGTGTCCTCAGCCTTTCTCTGAAATGAGTCGACACTCTGCAACCAGGCTGCTTATGGTTCGTTGTTGGCAGCTCAGATCAAATACAATTGTATTATATTGTGTGTGTGCATGTTACCAAAAATCAAATGCGAGTATTTGCAGATCTAAATGAAATTTTGAAAGGTGCTTTTGGGATTTGAAAATATAAGCAAGGGTTTAGGCACGGTCGTTCTAGCGGAAAAAAAGTTAAGGACGGCTCCCATACGCAACCACAGCAAAGAAACGAGTGAACATATCGCAATCTAATTTGGTACATGTTTACGACATTCACTTTTCAACAACACTGCAATATTTGGGTTCATTGCATTGAGTCCATTCGGATATACAAGTTCTCATACGGGTGAGGGGTCAAAATGAAAAAAGCAAGTATTTCATGAGTTCAATATTGCCTGTGTCCGCCGCGTTAGCGCTGCAGTTCTTCATACCTCGGCTGCATAGAGTTCAAGAACGTGGTAAAAAAAGGCCTGTGGAATGGGTTGCCACTCCAGTTGAAGCAGCTGAAGCAGCTGCTGTATGTTTCTGGGAGGCTGCGGGTTGGCCCTCACCCGCCTGTCAAGTTCTTCCCATACGTGCTCAGTGGGGATTCATGTCCGGGGAACAGGCAGGAGAATCCATCCTAACGACGCCAGCTTGCTGGATGTATTCGTTGACGAGCCTGGCCCTGTGTGGAGTAGCATTGCCATCCTGGAACACGGCGTTCAGGCCAATCTGCTGCAGGGTCTGCAGAACAAGAGGGGCAAGAATCTCGTCTCTGCGTCGCTGGCCAGTGATATTCCCGACCACATGGTACAGGGAGGTGCGATGATAAAGGCTGAAGCCCCCCCGACCATGACAGAGCCCCCGCCAAAGGCCACCCTCTCCTGCACTGTGTCGTCCTTGTAGCGCTCGCCCTCACGCCTCCAGATCCGCTGCCGCCCCTCAGAATGGTACAGGTTGAACCTGGACTCGTCACTTTACAGGACCTTTACCCAGTCCCGACGTGTCCACCTGAAATGGCGGCGACTCCAGGCCAGACGAGTCTGGCGATGAGCCTGTGTCAGTAGGGGACGTACAACAGGACGACGACTATGCAGCTGGACGTCATGCAAGCGGTTGCGGACGGTCCTCTCGTTAACGTTGGTGTTGGTGGCCGTCCTTAGCTGTCCTCTGATGACCCTGGAGGTGGTGGCCCGGTTCTGCAGCGCCTGCCGTTCAATGAAGTGGTCTTTTTGGGCGACCCGACATCTGCCTCTCCTGGACAACGTTGGTGGCCTGGAATCGCTGATTCAGTCTTACGATGACTGAGTGGGACACTCGTCGCCTGGCCACTTCGCAGTTGGATACGCCCTCTTGCAGCCGGGCAATGGCTCTTTCTCTGTCGGTCGTTGTCAGCTTCCTTCTGGCAGGCATGGTGAGAAGATGGCAGCTAGCTGAAAACCAGCAGCTTATAAAGCCAAGTTTGTGATTACAATTCACACTCCACGAAATGTCCTTGCACGTGCAAACTGATTTTTCCATCTTACCTGCCCATGGTCTACTCGCGTGTACTCTAGAAAACAGCCTAGTTTTTGGCGATTTTGCAGTTTGTGTCTCGTGCTATAGCTTTGCGACAGAGAATCCCGTGCAGGTTTCCTGCTAACACAGCATACCCTACCCACTGGTGGATAACATGTGTCAGCCATTTGATTTTGTTGACAAAGGAACAGGGTGTTTCAAACTAATGAATTTAGGAGGTAAAATGAGTGGTCCGTCCCTAACGTTTTTCCGCCAGTATATTAACTTTTTCATTTTAGAGGAAAACTTACCCGTCTTTGAGACTTACATGTACATCATGGCAAAGGCAACATTTAATCTACTTTTCTCTGTTGTCTTTTCAGCAGGGCCTGGCAGTGGTGATCGATCATCACTTCCCCACCTCGCTTCATCTCCAGCTTCCTTGGCTGCTATCCAGGAGGCAAGCACCTCGGCCGCAGCCCCCCTGCAACTCGCAGTCTCAACTGGCGCAGCGTTTTCTCCCTTCCCAGGACCCTCCAGTCCCAGTGGTGAGATTCCCCCTGTCCTAAAGACGCTTGGTTTGGTGCAAAAACGCCTGGCTTCCCAGTCGTTCTCTTCTCCAACTCGGAGTGAGCTGTCATCGCTTTCCTCGCTTGATTTCCCTCAAGCTATCCCAGCTGCTACCGCTCTGCAGGCCGCAGCCTCCGTGGGTCCAGCTCCTTTATCCCCCAGCATGAGTGGTACGTCTCCACAGCCCTCCATTCCCAGTGGTGATTCGTCTTGGATCCACATCCTGCGTCGTTCAGCTTGGTTACAATGGGCTGCTATCCCAGAGGCGAGTTCCTCAGCCTCCGCCCCTCTGCAACCCGCAGTCTCGACTGGCGCAGCGTTTTCTCCCTCGCCACAACCCTCCAGTCCCAGTGGTGAGATTCCCCCAGTCCTAAAGGCGCTTGGTTTGGTGCAAAAACGCCTGGCTTCCCAGTCGTTCTCTTCTCCAACTGGGAGTGAGCTGTCATCGCTGTCATCGCTTTCCTTGCTTGATTTCCCTCAAGCTATCCCAGCTGCTACTACTCTGCAGCCAGCAGCCTCCGTGGGTCCAGCTCCTTCATCCTCCAGCGAGAGTGGTACGTCTCCACAGCCCTCCATTCCCAGTGGTGAGCCGCCTGGGATCCAAATCCTGCGTCGTTCAGCTCGGATACGAAGGGCTGCTATCCCAGAGGCGAGCTCCTCAGCCCCCGCCCCTCTACAACCCGCAGTCTCGACTGGCGCAGCCTTTTCTCCCTCGCCACAACCCTCCCGTCCCAGTGGTGAGATTCCCCCAGTCCTAAAGACGCTTGGTTTGGTGCGAAAACGCCTGGCTTCCCAGTCGTTCTCTTCTCCAACTCTGATTGAGCTGTCATCGCTTTCCTCGCTTGATTCCCCTCAGACTATCCCAGCTGCTGCCTTGGAAGCAAGACCCGCCGCCGCCGCCACTCTGCAGTCCGCAGCCTCTGCTGGTCCAGCTCCTTCATCCTCCAGCGTCAGCTGCATGTCTCCACGACTCATCCCTCCCAGTGGTGAAACTCCCCCAGTCCTAAAGGCGCTTGGCTTGGTGCGGAAACGCCTGGCTTCCCAGCCCCCTCGCCCAAACTTGGAGTGGGCGGTCATCGCTTCCCTCTCTTGATTCTCCCCAGGCCTCTGAAGCTGCTGCCTCAGAAGCGAAAGTCTCTGTCGCCACCACTCTGCAACTCACATATTCATCTAGCCCAGCTTCTTCATCCTCCCTCTCTGTTGGCACATCTCTGAGTCCCACATTTTTCAATGTTGTATCTCTTTGATTCCAAACGGTGTTTAAACTTGGCATGAAGATCTCATGCTGTCCTGTGCTTCCAGTGTAGCTGTTGTAAGACCTGTATTAAGAGCTCGAGGATGCCATTGTGTACCTTCAGAAGAAGATTGTAACATGATTGGTCTCACCAGACGTGATAAAAGCGAGGGAGAACTGCAAGGCCATTGTTGTCTACATTAGGAAAATCAGACTCGGATGTGCTCCAAAGCACCAGACAGCGTTTCGAAAACCTCATACACCGTTGTTTGGGAAATGGTGCTTTTTTTGCAATAGTGGCCGTGTTTGCTTGTCTGCGTGTGTGTGTGTGTGTGTGTGTGTGTGTGTGTGTGTGTGTATGTTTGTGTGTGTGTGTGTGCGTGTCGGTGTATATGTGCACGCCCATGCGTGTTTTTGTGTCTGAATGCATGTTTTTGGTGCATGTGTGTGTGTGTGTGTGTGTGTGTGTGTGTGTGTGTGTGTGTGTGTGTGTGTGTGTGTGTGTTTCGTTTTTTCAAATAACGAATGGCAAAAACATTTGCAAACTTTATAGCTGCACTTCTGTCACGGAGGAGCTTACAGCTCCTGCATGCTCTCTGAAGATATATTGTTTTCCAATGCAATGTTTACTGCACAATAAAGAGCCACAATAATCATCTGATGTCAGTATAATTGTATTCATTACTGTGTCTAATTTTTTGGTGGCATTGAAATTATAATATTCAACAACCAAACGATGATTTTCCACATGTTAGTGTTTTACTGCACCTGTGAAAGTGTTATTTTTTAAGCATGTTAGCACGTGAATTTTCTATAATGCATTCACATGAGTAAATGGGATTAACTTGATGTAGAGGTTTCCTGCAGACAGAAATGTGTGTGTTCACTTATGTTACCCTCTGATTAAAAATGGAGTGAGTGCCTGACCTAACTGGAAAACATGTAGTGAATGTTGATATTGAAGTCTTGATCTGTTATAACAGGTATGCTAAGGGTTGCAGAGGCAAAACTTGCGCATGTTAATAAGGCAGTGTGCTGGTACAAGATGTTTGATCTTTGAATGGTATTGAGGGTGATGTTGTGGTAGCATGTCTGAAAGTGTGTGTATGCTGATGCCCCAATATACTCAAGGGGAACAATGTTGACATGGCAAAGTGAAAAGGGTGTTTGGAGGAAGATGCTCGTATTTTGGATGTGGAGAGAAGTGTTCATGCAAAAATGTCTAGAGATGTAAATGTATGGGGAGGGAAGTTTTCATGGAAGATATATAGATGCAATTTTGTGAAGAAGGGATTATCTATGAAAGATATACAGAGATAGAGATGTGTGTTGAGGGAAGTGTCCATGGAGGTTAACTAGAGATGTACCTGTAAATGGGTGGATTGAGAAATGTTTCTGAATATTTAGTAAGTAGATGTGTGGAGAAGGAAGTTCTTCCTGGGAAATACCTGTAAATGGAGATGTAAGGAGAAATAAGTTTTATGAATGATATATTTATTTTAATTTTTGTGTTGAGGGATATATCCATGCAAGACATCGAGATATGTAAGTTTGTGGGCAGGGAATGGCTATGGAAGATTTGTAGAGATGTAAATGTATGCAAAAGGAAGTGTCCATTGGAGATATATATAGAAGAGAGAGATGGAGATATATTTGTTCTTGGAAGAAATGTATATATATATATATATATATATATATATATATATATATGTTACCAGCAACGACAAAACCAGAGCTAAGTCGCGTGGCCCTCTCTTGCGCTATGTCTGAGAAAAGGCAGGGAGGGTCAATCTGGGTGATTTTCACATTTTGATAAAAAATATATTATACATGGTTCAAACTATCATGCCAGTAAAGAAAACATGTTGAAGAATTTTATTTGATGGTAAAATAAAGACTTTTGTGTTATGTATTGTTTCAAAAGCTTCCTGTAATTAGCGTTAATTGCCTCATTTTAGCCGCAATAAACACACCTAAACCTTTGCATTACCCCTTTATGTTATATACCGTTAGAAAGGCCGCTCTCTCGGCGTTCCCGCTCTGTGGATGTCGAAGAAAAATAAGGTCAGCTATTTTTGGAAACGGAGTTTGAATACTGTTGCTAAGGTGTTTAATGTCTGAAGAGGGTAAATTTTCTGAGATTGTTTTTTCAAAATGACCGCTGCTTCAGTACCCAACTTGAAATGCCTGTAACTCGTATTTTAATAACCCACACTGTTCATTCTTATATCAAAACAAACAGAAATGAATGCAAAATTAAAAAATATTCAAACCCTATTTTGTCCAAAAATCGACTTAGCACTGGTTTTGTCGTGGCTGGTCACATATGTATATATATATATATATATATATATATATATATATATATATATATATATATATATATATATCTTAAGTTCGGGGATGGAGATATTCATAAAAGCCATTTACAAATGTAAATGTGTGGAGAGAGACGTGTTCTGAAAAATATCTAGAGATGTAGTTATGCAGGAAGAGTAGTGGTCCATGAAAAGGATGTAATTGTGTGGAGAGGGATATATATCCATGGAAGACATCTGTAGATTTATGAGGAGGGCAGTGTCATTGGAAAATATCCAGAAATGAAAATGTGTGGAGAGGAATGTGTTCATGGAAGATATCTAGAGATTAAGATGTGCGGGGATAGAAGTATCCATTGCAGATATCTACATATGTAGATTTATGAGGAGAGGAATATCCATAGCATATATGTGGAGACTACA
>JAWQFJ010010978.1:0-22500 GCA_034096865.1 Theodoxus fluviatilis
GCCTAGCCGCACAATGAAAATAAACAAGAAACACAAAACGCCAGCACAGAGTTCCAACAAGGTGTATTCAAACGCAAACAAACTCCACTGCCCGTCCCACACCAGGGCTCACAGGTGCTGACGTGCGGCCCCTGCCGGCACTCAGACTTCATACACTCAAGCTCCAGCGGCCCCCCGCCGACAGTCTTCAGACAGGCCCCCGCCCGGAAAGCTCCACTTCTCCGCTATCCAAAGAACCCTGAAAAAAATCACATACTCACTCATCCGTTCCTTCACAATCAATCATCATACATCCGCGGTATTTACAATATAGAAGGATACAGATAAAATAAGCACTCACCCGTCACCCTGGGGTTCATTCGCTCGAGTGTCGTATCCAGCTTTCACTCGGCAAATATACAATCAATCAGATCATTCGCTCACCCGTGAACACTCCTCAGTCACTACGTCACCCACTCATGCTAAAAATAATCCCAGTCAAAACCTAACCACGTGCACACCACCATTCGCCACATTCGATTCGTAACAACCACCCCCCCATCAAGCCGAACAAGTTCCTGCAACTTGTGTAGCTTCAATCCTGCATCATCCTGGAACCCATATCCGCCTGCGAATTCCAGCGGCCCTCAAACGGTAGGATATGGAACCTTCATCACCCACCGTGAACTGCAACCCTAAGTCTGGCAGCATTTCCCCGGGCACCCCTGTGCGGGGAAAAACGTACCCCCGTGCTTCTGCCACGACCTTCGTCTCTACTGCGCGCAGCGCCACTGCCCCCGGACAGCGCGTCGCCCCCTCGACCAACGCGAGGACACACTTGTCTCCCCTGGACGACGAAGGAGTCAACGGGCCCACCACCTCCCCGGGACCCACCAAGTGACAACCCGTCGAGTCATGAAAATGGGTATTAAGAGGAACATCCGACCTCTGCAGTGACTGCACCCTCTGAGGGGTGATGTCTACTTCAGGACATTTTGCCGCAAGTAGAGGACGGAAAGGCTTCTCCCCAGCCTGAACCTGTGCCCTTGTCTGCATGGCCCCCACTAGCTCTGCGCATTGGAACCGAGCTCCCGGAATCCTACCCAGAATGACGTCACACACGGGATTCTCGATGACGCAAGCATCAACCTCACCCCTGAACACCGGAGTATCCAACCTGACCCGTGCGACTGGTAGCTCGACAATATCACCTGCGAACTGTCGACAACGCAGCACGCGTTCCGTGATTTGATCCGGAGTGAGAAAAGATCGACGCACCCCAACGGTCGAGCACCCCGAGTCAAGCATCACCTGCACCGGTCGTCCGTTCAACTGACCCGAGCAGATTTGCAACGAGCTGGGCACGTCATGCTCCAACGCCATAGCACAGCTAACGTCAGGCATCTGTCCCCCACTGCCAGACGAAGCAAATTCCCGTGAGTCCCCACACGGCACCACGACACAAGATGCCGTGACCTGGCCCCTTGGGGCGGGTTTCGCCGGACACTCCCGAATCCTATGGCCCGCCTCCCCGCAGTACCAACACGCGACGTCCTTATCCGGAGGCTGAGATCGCTCAGTGTCCGCACGCCCTTCCCGGTAAAGCCCTCTGCGGGGCCCTGGACGGAAAAATGCTCGACCCCTCTGCACCCCTTGGGAGTTTGGTCGCGAAAACCCAGGTGCCTCAACGGGTGTAGCCACCCCTGCCGACCGCACATCAGCAGATGCCTTGGCAGACATGGACTGAGAGGGATGAGCCTCCCGATACCTTTCAGCATCGGCCACCAAGTCTTGCACCGACCCGTACTCTCGCTCCTTTAGAAAGGTGACCAAACTGGGCGAGCAAGACGCGAGAATCTGCTCCCTCAAGACCAGATTGATGAGGCCGTCCAATGTTGTCTCGACCCGCGACAGGTCTATCCACCGATCCAAGAGATGCCTCAAATGACTTACATAAGTCATCATACTTTCTCCCTGCTGAGGCTTCAAGGCACGGAAGCGAGACCGATAACCCTCTGCGGAGCACTGGAAGGTACGCAACAACGCTTTTTTGAGCTCGTCGTACGAGAGCGACTCTCGCAACGATAGCTCGTGGTAGGTGTTGAGAGCTTTGCCCTTCAAAAGAGAGGGAAGCAGCATAGCCCAATCCCGCCTATCCCATCCCACGGCACCCGCGTACTTCTCAAAACGAAAGAGATAGCTATCCATCTCGTCCGTTTTGTCATCAAAGTATGGCAATTTTGGACTTGCCGCAATTTTTTTTGAAGGAGTGGAGGCAACATCCTTGCTCACTCTTAGTTTCTCCAATTCAAACTGCCTCTCTCGTTCTTTCTCTTCCCGCTCACGTTCTTTCTCGCGCTCTTGCCTCTCTCGTTCCTTCTCGCGCTCTTGCCTCTCTCGTTCTTTCTCGCGCTCTTGCCTCTCTCGTTCTTTCTCTTCCCGCTCTCTCTTCTGCTCACGTTCTTTCTCTTCCCGCTCAAGTTCTTTCTCGCGCTCTTGCCTCTCTCGTTCTTTCTCGCGCTCTTGCCTCTCTCGTTCTTTCTCTTCCCGCTCAAGTTCTTTCTCGCGCTCTTGCCTCTCTCGTTCTTTCTCGCGCTCTTGCCTCTCTCGTTCTTTCTCTTCCCGCTCAAGTTCTTTCTCGCGCTCTTGCCTCTCTCGTTCTTTCTCGCGCTCTTGCCTCTCTCGTTCTTTCTCTTCCCGCTCTCTCTTCTGCTCACGTTCTTTCTCTTCCCGCTCAAGTTCTTTCTCGCGCTCTTGCCTCTCTCGTTCTTTCTCGCGCTCTTGCCTCTCTCGTTCTTTCTCTCGCTCTTCCCGCTCTCTCTGTCTCTCTTCTCTCGCTCGTTCTTGCACATATCTCGTCATTTCCAGACCTTCCAATCCCAAACTTTCAGCCTCAACCTTGTACGCAACAAATGGGTCAACCCGACCCAAGGGGTCAACCTTGGTTGGCTTCTCTTCCATGTCGAATTATCAGAATATAATCCACGTATTCAATGCTACACTGATAATCTACACCTCTTCAGTGCAAAGCCCCTGCAAATTTCCTACAACCATTCAAATTTGCCAAGCAAGCAGAACAGCGCGCCAATGGCCAATTCCAAAAACAAAACACAACCCCCCACCCTAAAACACACAACAAATCAATCAATCGTCCAACCGACACTTCCCTCAAACATGGGGTACACCAGCCGAGCAAATTTAAACATGCAAGTTGTCGGAGCCACCAACTCAAAACATGAAAGATACAACTGGCTGATCGTCCGAGACGACAGCTCACTTATCACACAACTGTGGACTTACTGAACAAAGCAAAGAATCAACTCAAAATATTATCGCTCGATCCAAAGCATGCACTGCGACTCACTGAGCCAAGCGGAAAATTAAATAATTCAGAGTGCACATAATATCAATCACAACTCAGAGCATGCAACTGCGCAATCACTGAGCCCAGCAAAAAAAATCAAATCATCACAATCCAACGCATGCAACTGAACAAAGCAAAGTAAAAAAAAAAAAAATCAATCAATCGTCCGATAGACACTTCCTTCAAACATGGGGTACACCAGCCGAGCAAATTCCAGCATGCAAGTTGTCGGCGCCACCAACTCAAAACATGAAAAATACTACTTGCCGCTCGTCCGAGACGACAGTTCACTTATCACACACTCCCGAGCATGCAATTGTGAAATCAACCAAACAGATAAGAAAATCACATCCTCAAGAGCATACACACTCAACTAGTATTGCCCAACCCAAAGCAAGCAACTCACTGAGCCACAAGGAAAATCAAATCATTCAGAGTGCACATAAATCCCTCACAATTCACAGCATGCAACAGTGCACTCACGGAGCACAGCAAAAAATCCAATCAACACAGAGCAGATAATAGCCACAAAATTGCCCCTCACAATCGAACGCATGTAACTGTGGACTTACTGCGCAAATCAGGAAATCAATTGAATCACATAGCACACCCTATCAATTCAAAAATCATCAAACAATACAGAGCACGGAACTGTGAAATCCCTGCGCAAATCAGGAAATCAATTAAGTCACAGAGCACACGCTATCAATTCAAAAATCCTCAAACAATACAGAGCATGCAACTGTGAAATCACTGCACAAATCAGGAAATCAATTAAATCACAGAGCACACAATATCAATCCCAAAACCATCAGCAATACAAAGAATGCAATTGTGAAATCACTGAGCAAATCACATTCGCACGCCGAACATACAAATCACATGACTGGCCCGCGCCAAACCGAAATCCAATCATGTCAAACATACAAAACATAGGCCAATTCAGGTACTCACACACAGGTGAAGTAGGCAGGCTCGCCAGTTGTTACGGACAGGCTAACTGGGCCTCGGGTTTGCCTAGCCCGCACAAATGAAAATAAACAAGAAACACAAAACGCCAGCACAGAGTTCCAACAAGGTGTATTCAAACGCAAACAAACTCCACTGCCCGTCCCACACCAGGGCTCACAGGTGCTGACGTGCGGCCCCTGCCGGCACTCAGACTTCATACACTCAAGCTCCAGCGGCCCCCCGCCGACAGTCTTCAGACAGGCCCCCGCCCGGAAAGCTCCACTTCTCCGCTATCCAAAGAACCCTGAAAAAAATCACATACTCACTCATCCGTTCCTTCACAATCAATCATCATACATCTGCGGTATTTACAATATAGAAGGATACAGATAAAATAAGCACTCACCCGTCACCCTGGGGTTCATTCGCTCGAGTGTCGTATCCAGCTTTCACTCGGCAAATATACAATCAATCAGATCATTCGCTCACCCGTGAACACTCCTCAGTCACTACGTCACCCACTCATGCTAAAAATAATCCCAGTCAAAACCTAACCACGTGCACACCACCCTTCGCCACATTCGATTCGTAACACCTAGTTTTCTTTTTCTGGCAAGTTCTGCAGTGGGAGACAAACGCTGCTATCATCTTCTGTATCACATTGTCGCACTTGACAGCAATGAAGAACCTCATCTTCTTCTCGCCTCCATGCCCAATTGACAGGTGCGCATCCCCTAGAGCCTCGAAAATGTCCGACTTGGGTAGAAGATACTTAATGCCGTCGTGCGGATTCTTCGTAAGCTGAAAACAGAAAAAAACGGTCAGGTTACCTTAACGACAATAAAAAATGATTACAATTAATTTTTCTTTCCGCTGGCGTCTGACAGCTCACTTCTTTCACGTTAGCGCCACCCCTTCCCCTTCCCTTTCCCATTCCCCACCTTCTTCCCCACCCATAGTCCCAGTGTTGCAACTGAAAGTGTTAACAGCATACCCCCCTTCCCTTGGGTGGCGGGGGTATAATAACATGTTGAAAGTCAAGATTGCAAGGGAAAGAAATGTTAAAACACGTTATGCGTCACATCTTCCGATTGGATTGAGGAAACTAATTATGTGTTTGTGAAATACTATATATGACTTACCTTGATGACTTTCTGTAATCCTCCCACTTCCAGAATCTCGAACTTTTTTCGCAGGAAATACAGACTTCTGTGTTTTTCAGAAACTGTACCACTTAACTGGTCAACGATGGTTAGGTAACTTTCCTGGTCTGGGCCCGTATTCACAACGGCGATTTATCTTTTTAACACTCGATTTATCCCCTAGCCCCGCGTTATCTTGATCGGTTAGATAAGGTACGCTCGTCAGAGGATCCTAGGTTGCGCTTTGCTATATATACTGGTTTCCAGCCAAGGGAGAGCGGAACAGGCAGTTGGAATCGTCTGAGTTTAGAAATAAATCGGAGTTAAAATAAATCGCCGATAAATCGCCGTTGTGAATACGGGCCCTGGTAAACATAATTTTGTGTAGCCTCCATTTCCAAGATGCTCCTCAAAACGAAGACGAAATTTTAACCTTTCAGTTTCCATGGCTGGATTTGGCAAACACTGACAGTCAGGTGCTGGTGTTAAGAAGTGACTGAGGAAGTTTAACTGAAATGCTCCAGTGTGATTATTATCTAGCCAAGTAGTTAATAGTGTTCACAAACTTGATACGTTGTAACCCGGTCATCTGAAATGCTCCAGTGTGATTATTATCTCGCCAAGTAGCTAATAGTGTTCACAAACTTGATATGTTGTCACCCGGTCAACCACTCGGTTCAACCACAATCACTCAGAGAGTAGACTTGATTTACAAATCAATTGGGTGATCCGTCACTTCTAACCAAATCAATTGCAAACTAAAATCAGGGATGCCACCTTTTTATGACAACTTTTTTTATGCCAACTTGCAAAAACATTCCTTTGATTGCTTTGTGACATAGGATTTACTGCTAGCACTACACATGCTTTTTTGGAACAACACAAACGGTAGAAGATTAAATGTATTTCGTAACATATGGCAATGATATATAGTGAGAGGCACGCACACACGCAGATTTGGCTACCACAGACACGCAATTGATTTGACACACTAGGCAAGGTTTCTGCCTATTCTGTAGTTTGTTTTGCCTAAATTGTACAGCAATCGTACCTAAATCAAAACTTTGCCTAATTTGATGACTTAGGCTGCCTAATTGATGAAATAGGAAGCCTAAATCATGAAATTTCACAAATTAGGCAAAAGTCAACATTGATTTCACAGCTTAGGCACAGCCATTGCCTATTTCATGAAATAGGCAAGAGACTGCCAAATACAAGAACGTAGGCACTTTCAGGATCTAGGCACGACATATACTATAGTAAGACAGGAGCATCTGCATCTCGGTAATTATCCAATTTGTTCGTACCTCAGCTGCATTGTAAACTGGTTTTCTCTTTATCATTAGTATGCAACACATTACACAACAGGAGGAAAAGAAAAGCTAATAATTCGCACGCGCTAATGACCACTCGCATTGTCAACTCGGGTTAGAGTTATCTCCCTGCACGCCACCATCCTTTCATTTCTGTTGTTGTATATGAAAGTTGGGATCACGGGCATCCCAAAGGCAGCGTATAGACTCCCAAAGGTTGTTAAAGCAAGTTTTCTCCACTTTAGTCTCCTCTTTTTTTTTTTTTCCGTCTGTATGAATGTTGACTGAATGTCTGGTTTGTGTTGCTGTGTTGTTCTATATCATCTGCTTTTCATCTTTGTTTCTCTTACCTTGATGTATATTACTTTCATTTACATTCCTATTGTGTGTTTTTTTATTTCTATTTTCTTTTCTTTCTTTTTTTAGGCGCTTTGAGTCTCACTGTGTGGGAGTATTGCGCGTTACAAGAGTGATCTATTATTAATAATAATAATAATAATAATAATAATAATAATAATAATAATAATAATAATAATAATAATAATAATAATAATAATAATAATAATAATAATAATAATAATAATAATAATAATAATAATAATAATAATAGTAATAATAATATAATAATAATACAGATTATTTATACGCACATACCTTCCCTAATAGGCAAGCTCATGGCGTTTACAATGAAAAGTCCACACTCATACTAAGATTCCAACACTCGCACAATGTACAGTAGAATAAAAAGAAGAGTTAAATACAATACAATTAATTAACATAGCAGGCAATAAACAAAACACGAAACATAAGAGAGGCGCCTTGTGAAGCACCTCACTGCTCGTCACAAAAGACTGACCGGAACAGGTGTGTCTTTAGGGAGGTTTGCAGCGGAAGTATCCATCTCTCTCAATCCCCCTCTGGGTTCGGGGTAAGAATTGACCCGCCGCGTCTCCCTACGCGATTCGTAAGAGACGAATAACTAGGAACACCGTTACTTGATTTGCGTTTACTCTAAACTGTTCTAGTGATTTTCGTACTTACTGGCCTTATATAGCCTTCAAAGGCTGATAGGCCATAAAACACCATCCATCCATCCATCTCTCTCAAATTAACGCAGCGACTGCAAATTTACTGACAGCATAGTTGCTTGCCTCTGGTGCTCGCTCAACTACTCAAATTACTGTGGCTTTCTCCCTTAGACACATTTGTCACATGGTACAGGTGAGTGCTAATTTACTGCTATAATAGAAAGACCAGGGGAAAATATGGTGAGACTAAACTGGGTGCCATCTTGTAAATGAACTCATATGAAACCACTACACAAGGCCAACACACTTGCAAGGTGTGACAGCACTTTTCCCTGTCTGGTTAGAGTGCGGGAATGTTTGCTCGAGTGGTAGGAGGCTAACCGAAACGGCGCAGTTCAGTTCTCATATCACGCGCGCTCCCCCGTACATTAATGTTGTTGGCATGGAGCCTGCAGGCACTCGCTACCACATTACACTTCAATCAGGCGCCGTTGGTCGCTCGGCTGCAGTGTCGTGCAACGGTGCAACAAATTACCTGGCCCAGATGACGAGGCATCGAGTGACTCCGGCCCTATTTACATTAATGTGCATGAAGAGATCACAGTTCCTTGATGAAGATTCGTTTTGCTCTAGAATGTGGTCACTGTTGCACATTCATTCCGTCGTGCATGAAGCGATTCCACACGTTCCGCACTGACGTTTCCGTCTTGTGAAAAATGTTCGGTGCCTTCTTCCTCTGTTTGGTCTCGCCTCATCTGTCTCCTTCTCACTCACTCACATGCAGTTCTCTCGCCCCTATTTCTTTCGTGTCTGTTCCCCTTTGGTTGTCCTTTTCCCTTTGCCTGTCCTCCTTGTTGCAGCTGTGTGCCGCGTGTGGGACAGCTGGGGCACCCTCCAATCTGCCTGCTGCTGTGCGTCGCTTGGTAAGGCCTTGCGCATGCAGTGATGTACGGTCGTGGTCAGTTGTCTAACATCAGCTTTAAAAAGCTATAGGCCTACGTGGCCATAAAGTGTCATCCTTCCATCCGTGAAAACGAACGAATAAATGAAAGGAATGAATGAATGAACGTATGAACAAGGCTGTTTATCTTTCAAGGGTAAAATCACACACATTTACACTACATCAGATATGTTATCAACAACAACACAACAGTTTATTGTGTAGGCCATTGGCCCATTACAATCGGTAACAATACATTACATTGCCAACATGTGTCTTCTGATACAAATAATGGTAGAGTGTATCACTCATGCATTAGACAGAAGCTTCACTTCAATATCAAAATATGTATACACCATACAAAGAAATACATATTCGCTGCAGAATCAGTAGCTCCTGCTCTTCTTATAAAAGCGTAGAGTAGATAAACACTGACAGCTCGAATAGCATATATCTCTTTTGCAGAGAACAACTGTACAAGTGGTTTTACATCGTTGTTTTGAACATGTGGTATTACATACTTCATTCTGATGTCTTCATATGCCGGACAGTACAGAAGAAACTGTTGTTCGTCTTCCTCTTTTTTATGACAAGCTGGACACAGGGTCTGTGCTGCTCTACTGGTCTGAAACCTGGAGATGTACCAAGAGCATCGGCCACAAGCTACAAGTCTTCATCAACACCTGTCTCCGCCAGATCCTGCGTATCAGATTGCGAAAGAATCTCCAACAATGAACTCTGGCAACGTACCAGGCAGGAGCCGATCGTCAACACCATCCAAAGAAGGAAATGGAAGTGGATCGGGCACGCCCTGCGCAGAAACGATGGCAGCATTCCACGCCACGCCTTGGACTGAAACCCACAGGGTAAACGGAAGCGTGCTAGACCAGCACTGACCTGGAAAAGAACCATACGAGCAGAGCTGAGGACAGTCCGGATGACCTGGGGAGAGGCGAAGAGGGCAGCCCAAGACAGACAGAGGTGGAGACTTGCAGTGAAGGCCCTATGCTCCGACCGGAGCGAAGAGGACTAAGTCAAGTAAGTCAAGTCAAGGACACAGGGTTTCATAATTCTCATCGCAATGCCTTTTTATGCACTGTTAATTCTCTCATGCCTAAGCGAAAGCGTATCCATACATCTCTGAAAACTTTTCGATTCAGGTTATAAAGATACACTTCATTTCCAAATATTGTTTATACTCTCTGTACAATATGAAACGATTACCCCTGTTCAGATTCGACTCCCAACCAATAATAAACTTTGTGTTAATTGTGCTCTGAGCGTTAGCAAAACGTTACGTTCGTTTACTACTTTATGGTCTACCCAAGCGTTTTCAAACCCATTTTCCATGAGGACAGTACGAAAGGATTGTTGTCAAGGCTTCTCAGCATTGATCGATACATCATATTTGAAAATCTGCTGTTGTCCATTTTCACAATTATAGCCAAACTTTAATTGATCTCATTATAGCATTGGTGTGCAAAGGGTCAGATATGTTATCATAAACAAGTGAACAATCTCAAATACATGTACACACACAAACTCGTATGAGGCTCACACGATGTAATGCGCTTGCTGAAGCAAATTGATATGTGACTTGGCTAAACCACGAAAAATGACATGAGATATTTCAACCTCAATATGATTTATTTATTTAGCTATGCATAATCCAGAAAATGCATGTTCATCGATAACATCTTTAATATTTTACAGTGACGTAAATATCAGTAAAAAGCAAACGTGCCTTAGTACGCTGGTTACTTTACTCGGCATATTCTCAAGCTGTCTTTCGTCATATTTGCTTTGGTTCTGTTTCTTTAAACAAATTTTACATAAAGCAGTAGCAGCAAGCCGTATGCCTGTTTCGCAGAGCTCAGCCTCTAAACGAAAATAATAACAGTAAACAGCACAACACACACACACAAACATACGCGCACACACACACACACACACACACACACACACACACACACACACACACACACTTTACGCACATACTTGCATCTTCCTCAACACTTTAGAAAATCAGTTTTGATTAGGAAAAGCGACCAGCAAACATGAACTGAGTCTTCCTTCATCAGTGGGGTGGGAAACGTTAAACGATTGCCAAAAGGAACACACACACACACACACACACACACACACACACACACACACACACACACACACACACACACACACACACACATATACACGTCTTAATCAATCTTTGGTTTTGAAAAGCAATTAACAAACGTGAACTAAGTCTGTCTTATCATTAGTATGCAAAACATTACACAACAGGAGAAAAAAAAAAGCAAATAATTCGCACGCGCTAATGACTACTCGCATTGTCAACTCGGGTTAGAGGTATCTCTGTGAACGCCACCTTCCTTTCATTTCTGTTGATGTAATCCCCCTGTGGGTTCGGGGGAAGAATTGACCCACCGCGTCTCCCTACGCGATTCGTAAGAGGCGAATACCTAGGGACACCGTTATTTGATCTACGTTTACTCCAAACTGTTCCAGTGATTTTCGTGCGTAATGACCTTACATAGCCTACAAAGGCTGATAGGCCGTAAAACACTTATCTACCCTTCCATCCTGTTGATGTTAATAGAAGTTGGGATCACGGGCATCCCAAAGGCAGAACATTGGCTCCCAAAGGTTGCTAAAACAATTTACCTCCTCTTTGTCCTCTGCGGGCTGATAGGCAGTGAAACTCGATTTAATGGAACTTATTAGATTAATCACACTAGAATTCACTGTCGTGGAGTATTTTATATTCCGTGATTAAGATGGGCGTTTATTGACGTTGTGACCTTATATAGCCTACAAGGCTAATAGGCCCTCAAACTCCACCCATCCATCCATCCATTCATCCATCCATCCATCCATCCATCCATCCATCCATCCATCCATCCATCCATCCATCAATCAATCAATCCATCCATCCTCTTTGTTCATAGAAATCACCGCCAGCCTCACGCGCTCGTCCATTGTTGCTCAACAACACGTGGCGAAGAAACACTTTCACTTCTTTTTCAAACGAGAGGTATTAACTCGGTCATGTGACATAACAAAAAAAACTTGCGCTATTAATAACTCGAATTCGAAGAAGTCGACAAAGTGTTTTGAGACAGAACAGTTGGTCATTTGATGTCTCATTAAAGCTTCGCGCGTATCTTTATGTCAGGTTGACACACTGTTATAGAATGAATATACAATGTGGTTAAATGCGGACTGAAATTGTATCGGCAGCAGCAGCGTCCAAACCGCTAACCAGTAACCTGATTACTGCGCATGCGCACGTCGATAGAGTGTATTGAGAAACACGAAAACTCATTGCAAATCTGTAATGGAATCTCGAGGTAAGCATGTCAACACACTCATTAATCAGTATCCAAGAAACAGTAGTTAAAGGAAATGATTGTCGATATCAAATGTTGTTGGATATGTACTACGTTTGATGTGTGTTTTATCAGGATTTTTGTGTTATAACTTCAAACAAGAGCGTAACTAACGAGACCAGTCATCAACATGAACACTTGAAAAAACCCTGACTGCTTTATCTGCGATCTTATCGTGTAAAGAGTGTTTAGTCAGAAAGCACAATACATCATTGCTCCTTCAAAAGACACCTCCCAGTGTAATAATATTTCATGATGACAAGAATTTGTCTTCGCAGCTGTATGCACGTTTGTTGGTCGTCTGCCGATACTCGCAAACTGTTGTTCGAGGTCTGTATTTTTAATTGGTATATTTCTACGATTATTTCGTGTTCATACTCTGCTCTGAGAAGTTCGATGACAGACTGATTGAAAAACATTAATGAATTTGAATGACAATGCTTGATACAGGGACTCGTTTTGAAATCTCTACATGTAAAGCAGTCAGTGTGTGTGGTTGTTTTTTTTTTACGTTCGTCATAATGCACTCCCGTCGCACATAAACCGCTGGATTCAAACTTGACACACCTAATCTAGGTGCCATCAGGAAGGTTATAAGGTTTGTAAAGCGACATTAGGGTCCAGGTTTTTTTACTCGCTTTTTTGAGCATTGGCCAGCCGATGCCTGTCCTCTATTGAGAGCAGCTTGAGACCCAGGAGTGGTCACACGCGGTAGAGACAAAGATGATTTCTCTCTCTCTCTCTCTCTCTCTCTCTCTCTCTCTCTCTCTCTCTCACGCACACACACACACACACGCACACACGCACACACGCGCGCACACACACACACACACACACACACACACACACACACACACGTTTCGTCACACAATAAGACTTTTGGGTCGAGGATGAAATGTCCCGTCTGAAGAAAGTGCATTGTACATAAACAAATCAATAAGGCTACTTTTCCCCCCAATAGCAACAGAAGGAGCTACCGTTAAGAGACATTCGCTCCTTTCTCATCAAACTACAGTAGCCAGCATGCTGTACTAATGCAATTGAAAGAGGTTTCATAATTATGTAAATTGTTGGGAGGTAGGAAATATACTGAAGGCATATTCATTTCTGAAGGCTTGTTTTAAATGTCTCAGCTGTAAACGTCATTGCACCACAACTGCAGGATACCTAAGTATGAACTGCCCTCAGCCATCCCATATGGGTTGGGGGTAAGAATAGATCCACTGTGTCTCCCTGTGCAATTCATAAAAGGTGAATACCCAGGGCAGTCTAGACTAAAATAGGTCTTGCTCTAACCAGTTCTAACAATTTTCGTGGTCAAAGGCCTTGTATAGCCCAGGAGGCAGATAGCCCATAAGACTCTATAGTCATTCTCATCATCTTCAGTCCTTATATGGCAGCACAGTTCTTCTTGCAGCCACTAAGGCCTGTGTGCCTGGCCTGGCACAGTTGGCTGATGAGGTCTTTATCAGAAAGGCAATTGAATGAGACAAGACAGAAGTTTTACACCACATAGTTTGCACTGTGCTCTGCACTTTGTATCCAGTGAATTGACAAGGTTGTCTTGTGCTGTTTGCTGATACAATCACATGCATGTGTGTTTCTAAACTTGGCGTAGAAAAGAAGACTCTTGACTGGTAAGGGTTTTCAGAAACTGAATAAAGTGAGTGTAAATAGAAAAGTTATCCAAACTCTGCCCTGCATTTTTAGCTAGATTTTACAAGTGAACTCACCAGAGTTTTCTCCTGTAAATTGCTGAAATAATCACATTCAAGTGTGTGTGTGTGTGTGTGTGTGTGTGTGTGTGTGTGTGTGTGTGTGTGTGTGTGTGTGTGTGTGTGTGTGTGTGTGTGTGTGTGTGTGTGTGTGTGTGTGTGCGAGTGATAGAGAGAGAGAGGGGGGGATATGTATATGTGTATATATATGAATATATATATATATATATATGTGTGTGTGTGTGTGTGTGTGTGTGTGTGTAGGTAGGTAGGTAGGTAGGTAAATATATAGATATATTTATATAGATATTTAGATATATAGATATAGATAGATATAGAGACAGATATAGATACATATATATATATATATATGTGTATTTATAAAGAGATATATATATATATATATATATAGATATAGATAGATATAGATATATATATATATATATATATATAGATACAGATAGATATAGATAAAGATAGATAGATACAGATAGATAGATACAGATAGATAGATATAGATAGATAGATACAGATAGATATAGATAGATACAGATAGATAGAGATAGATATATATAGATAGAGATAGATATAGATAGATAGATATATATAGAGTGATGTAGATATAGATTGATATAGATATATATTGATGTAGATATGGATTTATATAGATATAGATTGATATGGATAGATAGATAGATAGATAGATAGATAGATAGATAGATAGATAGATAGATATAGATAGATAGATAGATAGATAGATAGATAGATAGATAGATAGATAGATAGATAGATAGATAGATAGATAGATAGATAGATAGATAGATAGATAGATAGATAGATAGATAGATAGATAGATAGATAGATAGATAGATAGATAGATGAGAGAGAGATATGATTTGATGAGTTGACATGGAGTGCTGGAATATCCATCATACTATACTATTAGATAATTTTTAGGCCATGAAAAATCAAGACAGTCTTTAAAAAATTATATTCTTTAAGAACCTTCTTTAGATATCTGATTTTGCTCTGTGTGAAGTTATGGATACATTTCAGTATGCATTAACTGTCATGTAGGGGTACCAATACGTTTAGAGCATCCTGGTGTTAGAATGGCCATATAACTCCACTGGAGGTCACACTATTTGTCCTCATGATCTCAGAGGTATTCAGCAACATAGTTTATGTTGGCCTTTAATAGGCCTTTCAGGCTGATAGGCTGTTAAGCCCTTCTCATTTTGTCATTCATTCCTCATGATGTCTTGTGTGACGCATGAGTTCCATCTCTTAGGATAGGTCTTCATTGCCAGGACTGTCCTACTTGGCATCTTGACCCTAAATCCAGCCCTCAGCAGCTGCAGGAAGATCAGACAAATTTTCCACTTCCTTGCTGGTGTTTTTTCATTGCTGCAACTTATGACAAATGCTGGGGGCCAAATCAGATGAATTGGAAGGATAGGGCAAGAGGAAAACTTCTTGACAGCAGCCATGACATCTCAGCCAGAAAGCATTTCACACAGTCCTAGTGGAAGTGAACATGACAGAATTGACCTTATTGCCTTGTTCTTGGTGAACAGCTGCAGGCAATGCTACAGGTCTGCTTGACAAAAATCAGTGACCACTGCACCACAGCTGTTGGGGTGGGGGGGAGTGGAGGATCACTCCTTGACAAGTTGATTTCATGTTTTTCATTAGATCTTACTACTCTGAGCTTCTTGCTTCTGGAAGATGTGATGTGTTTCCATTCTAAGGATCCATGCTCATTGTCAAAGTCCTAGTAATATAATTGCGTACATGCTGTGTTGCCATTTTGACTGATAATCATCTTGATTCTGATAAGTAGCCTACATTAAGAATCCCATAACACCAGACATGCCATGTGGGACAACAATGATACATACTTTAGCTTACACTTATTGAATGTAGTTAAGCATGAAATGGTTAAATGTTTATGTACATTCTTCTCACATACCCTTAGGTTTGAACTTGGTGTTGCACTGTTTGTTTAATTCTTCTATCAACCTTTAAACTGAAGGACTCAATTGCTAAGCCCAACTAATATTTACAGTCACCTACAAAGTTGTAAAGGCCTAGCAATGTTCACTATCTGCTGTTTTTACAGTGATGTACAGTGACTCTATGTGTGATCTCTCCAGAATATAAGTGATGATGATGATGATGATGGTTGGTGGGTTGATTGATCGATTGATTGGTTATTGGAGGGTTATTGGTTGATGATTGATTGGTTGATAGTTGATGATCGATTGGCTGATGATTGATTAGTTGATTGAATTTTATTATTTATTTGCTTATGATTGAATGGATGGTTGGTTAATGGTTGGAAGATTGATTGGTTGATGATTGATTGGTAGATTATTGATTCAGTGGTTGATTATTGATTGATAGATAATTATTGATTCAATGGTTGATGATTGATTCATTGGTTGATAATTGATGATGAATTATGATGATAGATGGATGGATGGATGGATGGGTTGATGAATGGATGGATGGAGATTTGGATGATTTGGGTGATTTGGATCATTTGAATGATTTGATTGATGGAAGGTGAATGAAGAAGAGGAAATTATAATTTTGTATTTGCAGAGTTTGGTTATTCAATAATCTTATATATATATATATATATATATATATATATATATATATATATATATATATATATATATCATATAGTTTATTCATACGCACATACCTTCCCTTGACAGGCAAGCTCATGGCGTTTGCAATCCAAAGAATCAACACTCATGAATACAACCACTCAACCACATTCCTACAAAAAAACACACTACACACATAAACAAAACAAAAAAAATCTAATATCCAATAGAACAAACTATGCAATATACACACCACTTGCAGGCCAGGTCAAGTAAGGCGAAGCAGCTCAGCGGGAAAGTATATATATATATATATATATACTAATTTAAATATTTTTTTGTTTAATGAGTTTAGTAGAGTATTGATATTTTTCAACATTAGCATGCAAACACCTCCATCACCTTCACCTGCCATGCTTAATGTTTTCAAATCAGTCTTGGTCCATAGTCACTTAATGTTTTAGGTCTCTATATATGCACATTTTGTTTATCTAAGCCAAGCTCTATGATTTATTAGATCAGTCAAAGTATTGAATATTTAATCTATAAATTGTTTTCTGCTCGTATGTTATATAAACAGAGACTTCCTCTAATGTATTAATCATGTCAGTGAGACTGTGAATCTTGCAGTTAGTTTTTCAGAGATAATCAGAAAGTTGTGTCACATTGTGTGTCTAATTTTTGTTGCTCACTTTGGCATAGCAGATATACTAGTGGTGTGTTGTAATGATTATTTGGGTGTAGATATATATGGTGTTGTTTTGAAACATCTGTGCTGTTTTTTGTGTGGGTTGCAAGTGTTGTAGCTTCTTGTGCTTGAAATGTTGCAACATATGCATTTCTTGTCATTTGATTTTCATTATGCAATCAAACAAAGAAACATTGAGTGTAAACAAACTAATGAACATACTGTGTATCTAAGCTAAGATGTATATTTCATTAAGCAGTTAAAGCATTGCATCTGTTGATAACATAAAGTGTTTTCTGCTTCTTCTTTTTTAATTAGAAAACTTCTTCAAAAATATGATATTGTTTGTCTGTAACGTTCACTGAAGAAGGGCGTGTGCCCGAAAGACTTTGATTTTGGTAACTGTCGTGTGTTTCTTTCTTATTGAAAATATGATATTGTGAGAGAGACTGTGAGGACTCTGGTTAATGTTTTTCTTAGATCATCATAAGTTTGTGGCACAATGTATTAAAAAAAATGCAAGGCAGTATACATCTTGGCATAGCAGATATGCAAGTGGTGTGTTGTAATGATTATCTAGAGATCATAGATGTATGTGATGGTGTTTGAACCCTCCGTGCTGTTTTGTTGGAGATGGTTGCTGGTGCTATAGCTTCTTGTGCTTGAAATGTTACATCGCATTAAAAATTAATGGGGTTAGCATGTCTTTGGGCAAGGTGCTAATGCAAGAGGCTACAGCTCCCCCACTCCTGGAGTCCCACCAGGCCAGCATGGAGTGCATGGACAGGCAGTGGGGGTGAGTACTTTGATTGTCAGTGCTTCCATTCTGTTGGAGGCCAGACTTAGCACTGCAGTATGACTGCAAAGTAACTTTTTTTCCTGACTTGGTCAAACCTGACTCATGATGTTTCTTGATTTGAAGACATTACAATGCCCTTGTATTCTAATCTTAGCAGAGGGGTAAAACATCAACTGGTATCGGATAAGATAACTCGTAGTGTAATACTGTAATGAAGGTCACGTTTTACATCACAAACATGTGCGCTCCTCGTGAGGCACTATCTGAAGCATTGTCGCTTTTATTCGTATCTCAAGTTGTAGAAATGACTTTATTTCGTAAGAAGTGTAGTTGAGTTGATGAAAAGATATGACAAATATGGTGTTTTTATGAGGATCTTGAATGTTCTGGGTAGATGATTAAACTTTTTTTTTGCTTTTACAAGACCTAAATCTAAGCTCTTGTTGCCTTGCATGTTTTGCCAGGATCACGCCGAATCTTCCAGATCCACATTTTCTTCTGCTTCTTGTCTGTGGGGAATTTGAAAAAGGACAGTCTGGAGTTCTCGTCATATCGATCATCGTTCTCGCAATAAGGAACACAGCAGTGTCTAGTCTATGTGATGATGAAGCCTTCGGTTTTGCCATAGACGCTGGACGCCATTAAATTTGCGGAATTAGTCTCGTTTTCGATTTCAAAATGGCCGCTGCGTGAATAACGTCCATACGTGCTCAGTGGGGGTTCTTGTCCGGGGAACAGGCAGGACAGTCCATCCTAACGACGCCAGCTTGCTGGATGTATTCGTTGACAGGCCTGACCCTGTGAGGAGTAGCATTTTCATCTTGGAACACGGCGTTCAGGCCAATCTGCTGCAGGGTCTGCAGAACAAGAGGGGCAAGAATCTCGTCCCTGCGTCGCTGGCCAGTGAGATTCCCGACCAGATGGTACAGGGGGTGCGATGATGAAGGCTGAAGCCCCCCCCCCCCCGACCATGACAGAGCCCCCGCCAAAGGCCACCCTCTCCTGCACTGTGTCGTCCTCGTAGCGCTCGCCCTCATGCCTCCAGATCCGCTACCGCCCCTCAGAATGGTACAGGTTGAACCTGGTCTCGTCACTTTACAGGACCTTTGCCCAGTCCCCACGTGTTCACCTGAAATGGCGGCGACTCCAGGCCAGACGAGTCTGGCGATGAGCCTGTGTCAGTAGGGGACGTACAGCAGGACGACGACTATGCAGCCGGACGTCATGCACGTTGGTGTTGGTGGCCGTCCTTAGCTGTCCTCTGATGACCCTGGAGGTGGTGGCCCGGTTCTGCAGCGCCTGCCGTTCAATGAAGCGATCTTCCTGAGGTGTGGTCTTTTTGGGGCGACCCGACCTGGGCCTCTCCTGGACAACGTTGGTGGCCTGGAATCGCTGATTCAGTCTTACGATGACTGAGTGGGACATTCGTCGCCTGGCCACTTCGCAGTTGGATACGGCCTCTTGCAGCCGGGCAATGGCTCTTTCTCTGTTGGTCGATGTCAGCTTCCTTCTGGCAGGCATGGTGAGAAGGTGGCAGCTAGCAGAAAACCAGCAGCTTATAAAGCCAAGTTTGTGATTACAATTCGCATTCCACGAAATGTCTTTGCACGTGCAAACGGATTGTTCCATCTTACCTGCCCATGTCTACTCGCGTGTACTCCAGAAAACAGCCTAGTTTTTGTCGATTTTGCAGTTTGTGTCTCGTGCTATAGCTTTGCGACAGAGAATCGCGCGCAGGTTTCTTGCTAACACACCATACCCTACCCACTGGTGGATAACACGTGTCAGAGATTTTATTTTGTTGAAAAAGGAACCGGGTGTTTCAGACTAATGAATTTAGGAGGTAAAATCAGTGGTCCGTCCCTATCTTTTTTCCGCCAGTATATTAACTTTTTCATTTTAGAGGAAACTTACCCGTCTTTGTGACTTACATGTACATCATGGCAAAGGCAACATTTAATCTACTTTTCTCTGTTGTCTTTTCAGCAGAGCCTGGCAGTGGTGATCGATCATCACTTCCCCACTTCGCTTCATCTCCAGCTTCCTTGGCTGCTATCCTGTTCTCTTTTGCCAATGTTATTTTCTATGCTCAGTGTTGTTAGTTATACAAACTATAATCTCAGTATTTGTAATGACTAGTTCTATACATGTGTTGAACGCTCTGTAATGACATGTCAGGGTACCATGCAGACAAAGTGGTTCAAAAATGATTTCACTGTAAAGATGCTGGTAATGGCAGGAGTGCAAGTCACAAGTCTAGTACTCTAGTTGGATTGTTTGAATGGAGAGGAGGTACCTTTAGTGGAGTTTAGGTTGCCTGCAACACCATTACCAGCTGCAGATGATACAGCTCTGGGTATGAAATTACCCCTCAGAAGACGCTGGCCATGCAAGTCTTGTGTCCTTGCAGAAAGACAGCACGGTCTTTGAGTCATACATGCGTTGCTAATGCTACCACAGGTGTGTGTTGAGCTCCTGCCATTGGTCGTTCCTGCATCTGCATGTAATTATTGCCCTTGCTTGAGGTGGCGCCTCAAGCATGGTCTATTCGTATTACGGGCAGTGAAGTGCTGTTTCAGAAAAGCGTTGCACAGAGTGCTGACTTCCTACAATCTAGGCAACTGCCCTTTAGAATATTCAGTGCTCCATTACCGCATGTTGACAATTCCATCGAAACCCCAAAGTGTGTAGTTCCTGCTTATGCATGTCTAGGTAAAGATTTTAAAGTTACCTAAACACAGAATGCCTTTTGCTGAAGACTGTAGACTGTCAAGCTCCTTTTGGAGTTTGCCTTCAGATACTAAATGATCATCCAGGTTTTGTTGTTGTTGTTGTTGTTGTTGTTGAGGATGATATTGATGCTTAATTAAGATAGGGAGATCTCTTTAGAATGAATTGTTTTGTTTGAAAACACAAAACGTTTTTCAAACATTCCATTATGTTAAACACAATGCTTTGTTCTTCCATTCAATATATTTAACAAACTGGAAATATATTGGTTACTTTTTATATCATTATCTGGTTAATTTGCATCACAGGTGCATAATCACATTCCTTAGCAAGTATTTTGATATGCATTGGATACATCTATACAAGGTTCCTTTAGAAAGATGCACATTACAATAATTCAAAACTGACAGCAGTTACAGAAGGCAAATATGAACTGTGATAATCCTTTTGTTTCAAGTCCGCAAATGGCAGGCAAAAGTAATGAGCTAATTTTAATGATATTATTTTTCTGCAAGCTTTACTAAGAATTTGTCCATGTGTTGATTATTTTACTGCTTTCAATTTATATAATAACACGAGGTTACAGAAACCCTAAATGTGTAATTATGTGACCAGATTGTGAAAATAATGCACCTGGATCAAACAAAAATAGACCAAACAAAAATACAATTACAATTAGGTACCAAAATCAGAACATGGTATACTTGTGTGGATTAACTTGTGAAAGTTTTCTTTTAATGTATTCAGTCATTACTGAGCCAGTTTGCATTAACAATTGTCTAAATCATGTGCTTCAGTGGCCATGTATAGGGTTATTTGCATAATGTATGCATGATGAAATTGTACTTGCATCTTCTTTTCATGATGATTTTGATGATCAATCGATTGGAAGAAGTTTATAGGAGAAAAGTATTCTGAATGGACCTTCCTACCTAAGTACTGTTCTAGTCATTAGAGTTGAATCACTTTATAGTGTTGTCATTTGACATAGGAAAATTACTTGTGCGGTGTTCTTCTCTACATTTTATTTAAAAGCCACATTTTAACCACGAGGAGAGGTTGTAGAGCAATATGCTGCTATAAAATGTTAACAATTACTTGTGTGGAACTGTGGTTTTGTAATTGCAGAAGTGAATATTTCCTTTTGGAATTGTTGCTGGTCTGTGCGTGACAGTACCAAGTGGTCAATTCTTCTTGATAAAATGAATTGTTTCTGCTGTGTTCTTTGAAAGGAGTAGTCTTCTGCGAGAATCCCAGTATTTCTGGTGATGTACATCAATTTATGTTCAATTTAATGGAAACAACAACGCTGCTGTTTCCTTTCGGTCATCAGCGCAGTTCGAGGGGTCAGAGGTCATGGGTGCCGCGGTGACGTAGTCGGCTAGTACATCGGAGCGAGAATTTTGTGCATCACCATGGGCAGAAACAATAGATTTCGCAATATCAACTTTGGGTGCCTCGGTTCTCAAAAATGCATTAAACTGTCTCTGCTCACCCCTCTGTCGACATTCAGCTCGCTGTTGGTCCCGTGGTCTCTGGGCAGGTGTCTTCTTTTTCCAGTAGCCACGCTTGTCACTCGTGAGCAATGGCTGACCGTGGCGCTGCTTGAACCGCAACACCACCACGACACTTCCAGCTTCACCATCAACTTTCCACGACGAAAGTTCCTCTGTCGCCAGCAGGGATGCAAGTAGTATTTCCAAAGCAGCTGGTAGTCCAGCGACGGGCATTGTGTTTACTTCTGTTCTACAGTAGAGCAAGCAGGCCGGAGCCGAAGCAGAACACGTCCTACTGGCGTGGGCGCAAGCCGCCGAATGATTGGACAGTGGGAATGTGGGTGTGTG